>JAPPVO010007551.1:0-45835 GCA_030407325.1 Camellia japonica | reverse complement strand
TATTAAATATTGATTTATTTCTCATTTTTAAATTAAAATATGACAAGATATGTAATCCATGAGTAGTTGTCCCGGTCCATACTCCTAACTACCTTTCAAAGACATGATAGATGACTTTGTGCCCCTTTGGAATTTTTGCATTTATTTTCTTCAATATCATTTTCAATTATTTTGTTGCATTCATAAAGTTTTCAACGAATACGGCTTGAATTATATCCATTTGACTCTGAACAATCTTTACGACACTAGTTCACCATCTGCAGTATTAATAGGAACTAATTAGTAGCAACCAACTAATAGTAAAATGAGACTTAATTTTCTATAATAAATATTTGTTGATTTAGTAAATATATGAATATTTCAATAAAAAAAAAAAGTTGTAGAGTGTTTTACGACTTACATGTGTGTTAGTTGAGAGTGAGATTCACTTGTGTTAAATATAAGACATAACTGGAAATTTTATAATACATATTTTTAAAAAGCGTGTACCATACTATCATATATCTTAATTATAATTTTTGTGGCCTTTGATTATGACTCGTTTGGGATGCAAATTTGAGACTTTTTTTTTTAACACAATTAATTGTGACTAATTAGTTAATAAAGATAAAAATATGCTATTTTAGCTAATAAGATAAAATCATATCAAACTATAATCAATTTATTTTTTCTCTAACAACCATTAAAATCAATTACAAAAAAGTCAATTATCATCCCAAACACAAATTTTTTAGCCAAAATAAAATAATCAAATAGCCAAAAGTCAGATTAAAAAAGTTCATGCCAAACATTTTTATTTCCTATCATTACTCAAATTTATGATCTAAACACAACCATAGTGATCCTCTTCCACCATTTCTGATTGAGCACATGCGAAGGGATATGAGCTTAATCAATATTGTATAATTATTTTTTACTTAAGTTATTTAAACAATAGAAAAAATATTTTAAACATGTCTCAATCGGACCTTCCCTCATGTGGAAACCAATACCTTCTTAATACCTTCTATCGCCCCCCCCCCCTCTCTCCCCCCCAACAATGAACCCTGGTTCGGCCAGCATAGGAGTAGTTTATTCTCTTTAAGAGTAGTTTTAATTTAATGGTTCTGTAATCATTTTTTGGTTCTTGTAATTAGTAAAAAAAAATTCCTAGTTCTTTGTATTTTTTGTTTTTTATTGTTCAAATCTTTGTAACAAGTAATAATTTCAGCAATACAATATCAGTTTTTAGTTTGTTTCTCTCCATTGATAACCTCCAAAAAGGTTCTTGAATCTGTTAAAACATAGGACACAAGCCACAATTGCATGATCTGTTTGTTATTGTGAAATTTTGGTTTCCTGTTGAATCCATTTTGTCGATTTGATCGAAATCTGATTTTTGCTAACAAGAGGCATAATGAATGATGATTGGTGAGGGAGTATGAGCACGTGATACTCCGGGACTATTGTATAATTTTCCTGTGGGGGTTTTACGAAATCAAAAATAAATAAATTAATTAAAATAAGTGTGTTTTATATTTATTTGGACAAAATTATCATTTGGCAAGTGACGAAAATAGCCAAAATATTAAAAAGTTACTACAAGTTGTCACATCAATCTTCTTACTTTTAGCACATCTTAAAAAGTTAAAAAGTTAATTTAAATAGTCAATTCTCAAACCATCCTTAGTGAAAAGCTCCTAATGTAAAAGGCATAAATTCATAAATTCTTTTTCAAATAAGTTTTGATGTATGGCAAATTACACTTTTTATCCTTGAATTTTCATTCAAATTTTTACTTTTTATTCTTCCTCTTCTAATTGCAACAATTAAGTTTTCAAATTTCAACATGTATTTTAATATGGGCCTTCTTTTATTCCATCGTTTAAAATTTGAGTGAAAATTAAAACAAGAGGACTCAAATAAAATTTTAATAAAAGTTAAAAGATGAATGATGGAATTTTTCATATTTTTTTTTTTTTTTTTTAATGTTCCTAAGATGCGCTCATGCGGCTCTTGCATGATCACTTTATGTTCAATTTTAACAATAGGTGACAAATTTAAGTTCGAGGAATTAATTATACTGAAAGACTAAAGTAAAATTTATGTAAAAAATTGAGGATAAATATAGGCTATGGTTTCTCTCTAGTTCTCTATTGGATTGAGAGGTATTGTTGGGTTTGTGGGCTCACTTTTGGACCCCATTTCGATAATCCGAACCGTTCACATTTTAAGATTTGTTGAACACATCATCCCTATAAAAAATCAATTTTGTATGGAAAAAAATTGTGAAGAAATAAACAGTTCATACAAAATTGATCTGAACACGGGATTTCCGTTATCCATTGAATTGATTTTTTGCAGGGATAATATGCTCAATTAACCTTAAAATGTAAATGGTTCGGATTATTGAAAGGTGACCTAAAAGTGAACCCACTAAATCGGACTGAAAGGTCCAATCCTATTACGGACCAGAGACAATCGAATCCCAAAAGTATAATCAATCAATGTATCACACCACTTATTTTAGTTTTCTTAAAACCTGAATGACAAAACCCTGAATGACAAGCGAACTGAGGGAGCATCTAAATGCATCCCAAAATAATTGTTTGATACCTTATTTTTTAACACCATTTTAAATGATGAAATGACAAAACCCTAGTTACAACCAATTCTTTGGGAGTGCTGCTATTAGCACCCCATCAATTATTTTTCAAAAAAGATATAAGTTTACCAATCCACAAATAAAAGCCACCTGATCAAATGAAGCTGCAACGATAGCTTCCTCTGAGGTGGCTAAAATATGTTCTATAGGGGAATCTAATTCTTCCTCAATGATCTTCATTGCCATCGTATTGGGAAAAGAAGGATTTGATCAGGGACGAAACTAAGAGATTTCAATTTCAGGGCAAGATATGTATTATTTTTTTATTTATCAATTGTATAAATTGTCATATTTTAATTTAAAAAATGAGAAATAAACCAATATTTAATACTAAACTAATACCAAATATATATATATATATATATATAGTTTTAACATGAGCAGAAGAAATGTTACATCCATTCAACTTTAACATATAAATAAAAGAGAAATCATAATTTTTTTTTTTTTTGGGGGTACCTATCAACTCAATTATCTATTAAAGTGAAACAAAGTCTTTAATGGATTTTGTATGAATCTCATTAATATCCAATTAGTATAAGAAACTTGAGTCTTATAAAAGACACCACTCTATGAGAGAAACTCTTAGATCGAATATTTACGAGTTCTTATTATGGCGAATAAAATGTGATTAAAAAATATGATTAATGTAATAATATTGTTAAATTTAACTTTAAAACAAAATAAACAAAGGTTGGAGGTCTATTTGGTGTTCCCATTCTTTTGTACATCACATAAAGAAAGGGTTTTTATTGAGAAGCAAAGTGGAGTTGAGAATGCATTGAGCTTATATATATGTATGTATTGCATTCATGATCATTTACACTAGTGGAGCATATTTAGTTTTGAAATATTTCTTACTGGGCTTTATGTTCACCCTACGTGGCTGAAAATATTTTTCAAGTATCCTTATGCAAATGTGGACTGAGACATTGAAGTTGTGTTTGGAACCGTGTAGGGTGTGGTTCCTTTATTTGTCAGCCAAGGGCCATTTATGTATTTGTTGGTCTTGTGCAATTCTTGTAAGGGTTACACCCTTTGTATATGATATAAGCCTTTAGGCATCTTAATTCGATTTATAACATCTTTGTATGTTTTTGTTACAGAGCATCCATTTGACTTAGATGTTGTATCTAAGAATGTATAAAATTGGAATAACACATGTACTATGTGCTTATATTATATACATCTGCATGAGTGTTGTTAGTGATCGTCTATCGTCGGGTGGTTTACTCACGTGGGCCGGACCTCGTAAATCTAGGGCGTGACAATTCAGGCTTTAAGAAAACTAAAATGAGTGGTGTGATACATTGAAGGATTGATTATACTTTTGGGATTCGACTGTCTCCGGTTCGTAATAGGATTGGACCGTTTAGTCCGATCCAGTGGGTCCACTTTTAGGTCGCATCTCAGTAATCCGAACCGTACACATTTTAGGATTCATCAAGTATATCATCCCTACAAAAAATCAAGTCGACCGGATGATTGCCATTATCTGATCGACTTGATTTTTTTATACAGATGATGTGCTCGACAAATCCTAAAATGTGAATGGTGATGGTGAGGATAACATTGCCACTACCCAATGGTGAGGATAACAATAATACGTATACTGTACATAATTTGTATAGATAATGCCTAACCCAAGAAAAATATGTGCTTGTCCTTATGACCCAAACAAAAGGCGCTTGAATCAATCCCCTTAAAAGTCTATAAAATGGACCTATGGCATGATCACTCATGATAAATTTGATATAATGTATCTTTTATGATAATATAAATTAGATGAGATGTTTAAAAAATAATTTATAGTCAAATTTTTTATATAGATATTAAGAGGGTAATTTGTGTAGCCAAATTGGGCCGAGCTAGGTTGGAGTGGCGATCAAAGATGTTTGACCGAACTAATAAATGCCCATATTTCTAGACCTAGCTACAGGGCCTAGCAATGGGACCTAGCTACGAGACCCAGCTACGGGACCTAGCTATGGGACCGAGCTACAGAACCTAGCTACAGGGCCTAGCTATGAGACCTAGCTACGAGGCCTAGCTATAGGACCTAGCTATGGGACCTAGCTACGAGACCTAGCTAGGAGACCTAGCTACGGGACCTGGCTATTTCTTAGTGGCGGTCAAAGATGTTTGACTAAACTAGTAAATGCCCATATTTCTGGACCTAGCTACTTCCTAGTGGCGGTCAACGCTATGGCCGAGCTACCAAGCAACATAGTCAAACAGAGAGGAGAACCGAGCTGGGAGGAGAGCCATGCAATGTCAGCTTTCACGCTGCGTGTTGCACGGCTAAGCCATTGTCGAACAGAGCAAATGTAGTCCGTTGCACGGCAGAAAGCCAAGCAAAGACTTATGCCATCTCACTTGGCTTGCAGTGAGAAGGGTGTTAAAGGATAAGCATTATCTTTTGGGAATGTGATTCCCAAGAGGACTCTAAATTTGAGAGTTAGAGTCCTATTAGGATTGTGCCATGCGGAATCTACAAAAGCTCTAACCAAACCTTAATCTCAGGTATTGCAATTCTGACTCTCGAATACACAGAGCCTTTTGTCTATTGTCTACTTGCTGACTTAGGCATCAAAGGGGTTTCTGGCATACACCAGCCGGCTAGCTCACGTTTGTGTTTTCAGGTGATAAGACGATGACATTTGGAGGAGTGCAAACTTGATCAACAGGATTATACGAGACAGATTATTTCTTGCTTGTACATATATACACATATATATAAATATATAAGAAATAACTAACAAGAAAAAAATTGATAGAATCGAGATCATAATAGATTCAGGATCCTAGTGTAATTCTATATGATTTTATAACTATAATCGTAATAATTTTAAGATTCTATAATATTTAAAATCTTAGTATGATTTGAATCATTTGATTTAACTAATTCTACTAGCAAAATTCGAATTCTAATAACCATACTGTAGATATCGGTGAAGACTAGCTAGTCAAAGTCATTTAGTATCATAATTGAAATTTTGATAAGACATTAGTGAAGACTAGCTAGTCAAAGTCACTTGTCGGCCTGCATTGCATCAATCGTAGAATTTTAAAATCCTACTAGTAAAATTGGAATTTTAATAGCCATACTGTATATACCAGTGAAGACTAGCTAGTCAAAATCATTTAGTATCATAATTGGAATTTTGATAATCATGATGTAGACATCAGTGACGACTAGTCAGTCAAAGTCACTTGTCGGTTTGCATTGCATCAATTGTAGAATTTTAAAATCCTACTAGTAAAATTGGAATTCTGATAACTATATTGTATGTACCGGTGAAAACTAGCTAGTCAAAGTCATTTAGTATCATAATTGAAATTTTGATAATCATGATGTAGACATCAGTGAAGACTAGTTAGTCAAAGTCATTTGTCGGTTTGCATTGTATCAATCGTAGATTTTTAAAATCCTACTAGTAAAATTGGAATTCTAATAACCATACTGTATATATCAGTGAAAACTAGCTAGTCAAAGTCATTTAGTATCATAATTTGAATTTTGATAATCATGATGTAGACATCAGTGAAGACTAGCTAGTCAAAGTCACTTTTGGCTTTGCATTGCATCAATATTTTGGTGGAAAATCATGTGTGTACTATTTTAGGGGTGTATACCATATGTATTTTATCATAAAAATATATAATTTTATTATAAAATTCGTAATATCAATTACAAAATGTATAATCTCGTCACAAATTAACATAATAAAATGTTCAAAATTTTGTGGTTCATATTGCAATAGTTTATGGCTTGGTTGTGATATTTTTTGTTACGCTAATTTGTGACGAGATTATATATTTTATAATTAATGTTACAAAATTTTAAAATAAAATTATACATTTTATAGGGTGCATATGGTATACACCTCTAAAGGAGTGCACACCATAGCATTGTCCATATTGGGTATAAGGCATTCTGCTTTCTCCATTATTCACATTATGGGGTGTCAAATGCTCTATGAAAAAAAAATGATAATTATATCCAAATAATTTTATCATATTTGTTTTAAGAAAATAAATGTTAATGACATTTATTTTTGAAAATAAATATCATAAAGTCATGTGGTCAATTATCAAATTAATTTAATTTTTTAAATTAATACGTACAAAATAAATAATGCAAATCACCAAAATTTGACCCGTTAAAATCTCACATATCCAAACATCTTTCAACGTAAAAAGTGGACTAGAGAGGATTTTTCCGCTCGAGCTTGTGTTTTACCAGTCATCGCTCACTTAATGCATGCTATATACAGTATATGTATTATTGTTACATATTTTTGTTATGTATGTTATATATTTTTATTGTCATGTTATGCAATTTTTTAATAGAGCTACTACAATTTGTAGTTCAGAAATAATATTATGAATTTCATGATAATGTTACGTATTTTTGTGATATTGTTACATATTTGTTTGCTAAAAAATGTGTAGCATTACCAGTAACATTACCATAAAATACATAACTTTATTTTTGAATCACAAATTATCGTAACTCTACTAAAAAATTACATTATATTTACTACAAAAATTACGTAACATACACCACAAAAATGCGTAACAAGATGCATATGGGTGTGTACTATAGAATTCCCTTGGGGTTATTCTACATCACAAATGTCATAACAAAATAACTTTAAGTTATAATTAAAAATAATAATAGGTCATAACCAAACACTACTTGAGGTATAGGAAAACACATCTTTGATTGTAACCAAATAATAACCATAATAAGTCATAACTAACATCACGATGAGTTATGACCAAAGATTATAATCAAAATCACTTGAGGCATAACAAAAAAAACTCTTTAGTAATAACCAAAAAAAAAAAAGAGACTAACACAACAATGAGTTATAACTACGTTATAACCAACACCACAACAAATCAAAATAAAAAATCACAAAAGTTATAACTAGACATGAGTTACATACCCAAAATGAGTGTGTATTATAGAATTTTCTAGGTCTTGGTGTATGTCTTTTAAGGATGAGGTTGTCATAAAAAGCCTCAATTTTTTTCCTTCTTTTTTTTTTTTTTTTTTTTTGTCTTTAATAATGTTTTGGGCGAATTACACTAACAATCTTTATAGTTTGGGACTTTTATTATTTTGGTCATTGACTTTTCAATTGTGATACATTTAATCCTGAATTTTAAATCTCATTCCAAATTAGGACAATTGAAGACATTGTTACTCAATTTGAAGGATAAAGTAGTCATACAACTTATTTTGTATTACTTAACTTATATGTTGTTTGAAATATAATCACTTTGCTTCGTTTGGGTTTTCTAAAAACACTTTTCAGAAAATTTTACTTTCTTGTTTTCCATATTTTTTTGTTTTTACTGAATTTTTTTAATTTTTAGATACACCTAATATAAATACACTTAAAAAGTATAATTTTCATGAAAAAAAAATTCACTAAATACCAAAAATACAAAAACAAAATGAAAATTCTATATAGTTTTCATATTTTTGTGTATTTATTAATTTTTTGAAATATTTTTTCACAAATATTTTACGTTTTAGATACATCTAATAAGATGCATCTAAAAGAGTAAAAAAAAATGCTTAAAATTTTAAAAATATTAAAAACAAAAAAAAAAAAAAAAAACAAAAACAAAAAAAAACATGATAAACAAAAAACTCAATTTTCAAAACACTGAATTCAGAAAACTGTAACCAAACACACTGAATGACATTTTTTTAATGAATAATGTTGCAACTTTTTTTGTTATAAAGTTTTGTTTAGTTTGGTTTTCAAAAATTTTTTCTAAGAAACTAAAAATTAAATTGTTGAAAAAATTTAAAAACAGATCATTTTTATATAATTTTTTTTTTTGGGAGAGTAGAAAGAATTTTTTAAATAAATTTTTTTGATATTTATTTTCATTAAATTTGTTTTATTTTTTCAAAAATTAAATATAGCGACAACTTTGATATCATTATTAAACCAATCCATTAAATAAAAAAATCTAAAATTAAAATATTTCATATATTAAACATATCGATTATACATTAAAAATCTAATAACCTTTCATTACATGATAATCATCAAAAAATATCTGTTAACAACAAATGCAACTATTTATTACATGATAACCATCCAAAAATATGAACAAAAATAACCACGTATTACATGATCATCATCCAAACACACACTAAAAATTAATTTGGTAAAAAAATAAAAAATAAAAATGTAAAAGATTTATTATTTTTATATAATTTTATCTTTGGTGAGTAGAAATAATTTTTAAAAATTTAAAAATAAATTTTTACATTTATTTTTGTCAAACTAATTTATGTTGTGATGTATTGTCTTTTTAAGTATATACACCGTAGATGTGTGAAACTTTATTTCGTATAGCATTTTAAGCTGTTGATTATGATCAACATTTGTGAAGTCAAGTCTTCCTTGATGAGTGAAAAACACGTTATGGGGGTCCAGCTCTGTAGACATCAATGAAAGACTGACCAGTCAAAGTCACTATACTTGTTTGTAGGCTTTGCATTGCACCTACATTTGCCTATAAAGTATTTGGCCTCTCCCCTGTTAATAGTCAGCAAGCATTACAACCTTTGTTTTTGAATCTAGGAGCAAAGATGGTCTCTAACAATCAACTCTTTCACCTCTTTTTGTTTCTTTGTTTTTTCCAGATACTTGTTTGCATGCCCAACTGTGCACTCAAGAACAGACCTCTGCATTGCTCCAATTTAAGCAACAATTTTCCTTCAATAAATCTGCTTCTGATTGGTGTGATTCTTTTGGAATCCTTTCTTACCCGAAGATGGAGTCATGGAAGGAGGGTTCTGATTGTTGCTCATGGGATGGGGTCGAGTGTGACAACAAGACAAGTCAAGTAACTGGCCTCGACCTCAGTTGCAGCTGGCTCAACGGCACCATCCACCCCAATAGCACCATCTTCTACTACTTTCCTCACCTCCAAAGCCTCAACCTTGCTTTCAATGACTTTGGTATGTCTCGAATCTCATCTGAATTTAGTCGATTCACCAGATTGACACACCTCAACCTCTCTGACTCTAGTTTTTCTGGCGAAGTCCCTATAGAAGTCTCCTTTCTGAGCAAATTGGTCTCGCTTGACCTCTCTTACAATGATGGTTTGAGGTTGGAAGAACCTGGATTTGAATTACTTGTTCAAAACTTAACCAAGGTAAGAGAACTTAATCTCAGAGATGTAAACATATCTTCAGTGGTCTCGAATTCCTTGCTCAATCTCACTTCTTTAACACTTCTCGATCTTAGTTGGTGTGGATTGCTTGGAAAATGTTCCTGACGGAATATTCCAATTACCACATCTGAATGAGCTGAGTATAACTTATAATCATGCTCTCACTGGTTATTTTCCCGAGTTCATAAACTCGAGCAGTTCTCTCCAGTACTTGAGCTTTCAGGCACTAATTTCTCTGGAGAACTACCTGGCTCAATTGGGAATTTGAAGTCCTTGAAAATGTTGGATGCCTCTTATTGTAAATTTTATGGATCCATCCCTACATCACTCGGAAACCTTACGGAAATGACTTATTTAGACATCGGATATAACAATTTCACTGGCATGCTCCCATCTTCACTTTCAAACCTTGGAAATCTCGTCTACTTGGGAGTTCAGTGTAATAATTTTGAAGGTAAAATTGGAGATTTTTTACGTAATGTAAAAAGTCTTCGTTATTTATATGTTGATTCAAATAGCTTTGGCGGTCCATTTCCATCATTGGGTGCAAACCTAACAAAACTTGTTGCGTTAGGTTTGTCGAATAATCAGCTAACAGGACCTCTTCCATCACAAATAATTGGACTTCCATATCTAAGGTGGTTACGTTTAGATGATAACTTAATCAATGGTACAATTCCATCTTGGGTTTTCAGCTTACCAGCATTGTATTACTTCAACATTAGTAATAACAAATTGACTGGCCATGTAAAAGAGTTCAAATCCACTCATTTAACTAGTGTTGATTTGAGCAATAACAACCTACATGGTAGGTTTCCAAGTTCAACCTTCAAACTTGTGAACCTTTCTAATCTCATTCTTTCATCAAATAACTTTAGTGGTGAGCTAGACATGCTCTGTCATGCAATTTCCCTTAAATTCTTGTCCTATCTAGTAATAGCTTTAATGGTTCTATTCCACAATGTTTAGGAAATTTCAGCATATATTTCTATGTACTCGATCTGCGGAAGAATAATTTTTCTGGCACCATTCCTGATACATTTGCAAAGGAAAATTCCTTCGAAACTATCAACCTTGATAGCAATGGATTTGAGGGGCCAATACCAAAATCTTTAGAGAATTGCAAAATGCTACAAGTGCTAGACCTTGGACATAACAAGTTCTCGGATAAATTTCCATATTGGTTGGAAAATTTAACTTGGCTACAAGTTCTAATTTTGAGATTTAACAAATTCCATGGACCTATACCGAATTCCAAGTTCAAATTTCCCTTCCCCAACTTGCGAGTTATGGATTTATCAAACAATTATTTTACTGGTCCATTGCCAGGAAAATATTTCAAGAATCTCAATGCTATGATGAATGTCAACGAAGCTAGTTTTGAATTGAAATACTTAGGGATGCGTGGTAGTTCAACATATTACTATAATGATTGTTTCACTATAGTAATCAAAGGATCAACCATAGAAATGGTAAAAGTCCTAACCATTTTCACTACAATTGATTTATCGAAAAACAATTTCGAAGGTCAGATTCCACAGGTCATTGGAAAGTTAAATTCAATCCGAGGGCTCAACTTGTCTCACAATAGCCTTACATTTCATATACCAGCATCTCTTGCTAATCTGACAATGCTTGAATGGTTAGACCTGTCTTCCAACAAACTCACTGGGGAGATCCCTCAACAACTAAGGAATTTAAAATCCCTTGAAGTCTTAAACCTTTCGCAGAATCAACTAATAGGACCGATACCACAAGGCAACCAATTTGATACATTTTTAAATGGTTCCTACATTGACAACTTGGCATTATGTGGACCTCCATTGTTAAATGCATGCAATCCAAGGACACCACAACCACCACCCTTGATGTTTCAACAAGAAGACAATACTTCAAGTGGATTCAATTGGGAAGTCATATTACCGGGTTATATATGTGGGCTGGTGTGGGGACTTGTTATGGGATATTTTATGTTCTCTAGAGGAAAACCTCAATGGCTTGTGAGGATCATTGAAGGTGAACAAAACAATAGCGGAAAGAGATTTAAAAAACATTCTCACAGGAACAGAGCAAGGTGAAATTAGCCAATGCAAGTGGTGTCCTTTGGTAAGTATTTACAATCAATTTCTGCGTTCTTTTGCTTGATCATGAAAAACTATAGCTTGGTTATGGTTTCTATCTAGTCTTTTTTCAGTTTCTTAGCACTTTGTTTGTATCATACAAAATAAAGCTATTTTATTTCCTTTGATGTTTATACAAAGCACATGATTGGAAATCATCTTGCGAAAAATTAAAAGAATAAAATCATGGAAGTAATAAATGAGTAGATAAAATACAGGTTTGCTATTGACTCTAATGGCTGCAATTGAAAGAAGTATAAGACTTGGGCACTTTTTTAGTAGTCCTTTGTTTTTGTTTTGTTTTTTTTATTTTATTTTAAAATTTACTTTATAGTCACTTTTTCTACTTCATTCTTAAATTATTAATTGCATATGTGTAGTCTTTACTGTTTATGATTTTAGTTCATATGGTCTGATTATTGGAGACAATCTGTCCAAATCATTAATGAGAAAAATCTAATCTAATGGTTAAAAAAATAATTTTACAATTTAGACAACTTAAATTGTATAACTATTTTCTTACTAACACAATATTAGACAACTTACCCTCTACAACCAAACACCCATATTTCTCACTGCTTCAAATAATGAATAAAAGAATGAGAGCTTGGCTAGGTAAATTTACACCAACCTCTCCTAATTACAGTGGGTGTTATACTTAGCATATTTGCATTAGTATTCGTTAGTTATATAGATGAAAAAAATTATATTTACCTTATTTGGTTTAATTTATTTTTCAAAAATTTGAGTTTTTTTTTTTTTTGTTTTTCTTTTTAGTGATTTTTTTTAATATTTTACACAATTTTTTTATTTCTTATATACACCTAATCTTATACACTTAAAAAGAATAATACATGTGAAAATAGAAACTTTAAAAATTCACCAAATAATAAAAAAAATACGAAAATTCAGTACATTTTCATTTTTGTTGTATTTAACGATTTTTTTTAAATTGTCATATTTTGTTATACCCTAAACTATAGTCACAATTTTTTACTTCATTCCTAAATTAATAGATGCATCTATTTGGTCCCTATTGCTTCTTATTTCAGTTCATATAGTATAATTGAAGACAATCTCTGCAAAGTAGTAATAATGAAAATTTAATCTAATGTGTAAAAATAGTAATTTAAGAATTTAGAACATTTAAATCGTACAACTAAACCCCTATTTTCTTATTCACACTATATTAAACAATATTAGACAGCTCACACTCTACAACCAAACACCTATGTTCCCTTCTACCCCTCTTCACAAATAATGAATAAAACAAATATGTGTTTGGTTGTACAGTTTAGAGTAAATTATATAGACCTCTCTTAAAATTTGAAGAAAACAAGCCCTCTTTCATGTTTTTCCTTTTTATTATTAATATGGGAGGGAGTTCTATCTAATTTACTGTTGAAATACAAGTGTGATAATTGGTTCGTCAGATACATTATAAATCTCATTTCAATGATCTGAATCGTATAATTTGTATGATTTTTTTTTTTTTTCTAGATCATGCACGATAAAATTTAGATTGATGCCATATTTTTATCCATATAATTTTTTTTTCATATTGGTCTTTAAAAAAATGAATGGATAATTTCAAAATTATACCTATTATTCATTTTCCTTAAACTAATGTAATGAAAACATATAATTATGATTATCGAATAAATCCAATTTTTTAAAATTATATATCAAAATAAGGCATGTGGTGGCTCTATAAACCCCAACAAGTATCCCTCTGGTAACAACCCTCTAGTAAAATAGTGGAAGGAAGAAAATCCTTCCCCATTAAAATTGAGAAACACCAGAAGTGTTTTCATTTTTTTTTTCATCGTTTTCATTCATTAATTGAAGCTATCTAATAAGCATATATGGTTTTCAAAATATATTTGGGTGACATGCATATCAAATCTAGCATGTTCACGGAATTCAGTAACTGTAGCTATCTTTGATTTGTGTGCTGTAGTTGCGATGCATTTCAATTTGATCTAGGCGGCGCAGCTTTCGAAGTCATCGATGTATTACGTAATGCTGGGAAGTTGAAGATACAGTATCAAAGGTTAGAATGTATTCGTATATATATATATATTAGTAGGTGTGTGCCTATCGATGAGGGTGCTGTAAAATCTATAAAATATGAATTTTAATTTTGATTTAAAAATAAATATGTTATGTGCTACTCAAGTAGTAAAGATGTTTCTCATATTGAAGATTTTGGGTTCGAGCCTTTTGCTTGGTCTGTATTTTCTGGCGTTTGATATAATGGAAAATGAAAATCAACGAAAAATATTTTTCATGATCAACAAATAACAAGCTTATTTGGGCATGAAATGTTTCACTTTCAAAAGGTACCAAATATTTTTCAGACTAAAGTTTTATTAATGTCACTACACTACCACCGTCAGTCTCACCTTCACCACCACACCGCCATCACCACGACCACGACGACCACCACCACCACCACCATACATAGAAAAATATGCCTATATATCTAATATATTACCTTAGTGCTATTTATGTTTATATGTATCTGATTTGTTGAATAGTTGTTTGTGTATTTGAATAATCAGTAAGCAATAGATAAAATTGATAAACTCGTAATTTATGCATTATTTTAGAGAGCTCTTAAGGGAATAACAAAAGCAGGTGATACACTCCCATATGATAAAATCACTCATTTTTAGTGCTTAATAGTAGTTGCTTGGAGCCTTAAAACTCTTGAGATTCATAGACTAGGGAGTGATTTTTTTATATTTTGTTTTCCGACTCTTGGGATTGTAACTTCTATGATTAGCTGGTCAATAATAGTGTATAGTCAAGGTTTCAAAAAGCGATTGCGGTCATCATAACGGTTGCGGTGATGCGGATGCGGATGCAGTTGCGGGGTATAAAAGTCGTAGCGTAACGGTTGCGGTAACCGGAACCATGATTTTTTTTTTATTTTTCGCACAATTTGAAAAAAACTTACTAATATGCATATTTTTTTCTTTCTAGAATCACATTTATTATGGTTTAAAATAGATTTTTATCAATTTTTGTTAATTTTTAAGTATGATTCAATATATTTCATATTTTCAAATCACTATAAAAGGAGCTTTTTACATTTTATTTCAATAGTTAATGACTTTAAGAATAATTGATTTTAAATGTCTACAAATTATTTTTGATCAATACTTCAACTAATTGAATAAAAAATATTCACAATTATTAAATGAAATGATTATAAAAATAAAAATTGTGCCATAAATAAAAAATATTTTTGAGGCATTTTTTTAGACAACACTTTATAGGTAACTAAATAAAATTATTTACAATTAAGTATTAAATGAAATGATTGTAAAAAATAAAAATTGTGTCATAAACAAAAAAATATTTTTGAGTTTTTTAAAGACATTTTTTAGACAACACATTACAGTAACAAAATAAAAAAATATTTATCATTAAATATTAAATAAAATGATTGTAAAAATAAATACAACTACTATTTATATATAATTTTTATTTTACATGCTAATGTAATGAAATAAAAATTAAAAAAAAAATTATAAAGAAAATAAATTCATATAAGATTTTTTCTTTGAGCTTGAATCACTTGAGTATTTATTCTTTTTTTGTAAGCTTATATTTTATTTTATTTTTTTTGGGAAAAGAAGTTATTGTGTAACGGACCATTACGGCCGTTACGTAACACCGAAACGGCCATTACACATGTGAATTTCCGTCACACCGCTATAACAGTCGTAATGGGTGGCGGTAACCACCACAACCGTTACGTAACGGCGTTACGTAACAATTATAGCCGCTTTTTAAAACCTTGTGTATAGTAGTATGCATTTGTCTTTGGAAGCTCTGTAATTGAACCGATGTGATAATAGTGTTTCATGATTCTTTCTACCATTGTTTTGATGTAGATAAATTTACCTCTCTCTCTCTCTCTCTCTCTGGTGGCCAGGGAAGAATGGAACAATAAATTTTGTTTTAGATAAAATTGATATGCAAATTGATAGAGATAAAACAAAAAGCTTGTTAGAGATGTTTTAGGATTTTATTTTATTTTAGTTTTTTCCAATGGAGGTATCTGATTGGCAATTAGCCAAATCTAAATCTGAAAGTGAAAGATTTCTTCGGTGATGATCTGTTGTTTGAATAGATAAAAAATGAACAAATAGAAAATTTCAACAGATAAAAAATTTGAACAGATAAAAAAATTGAATAGATAAGAATTTTAATAGATAAAAAATTTCAATAGATAAAAATAATTTCAACAGTTTCAACGGATAGTCAACGAAAAGTCAAATAGATAAAAAAAAGTCAAAGGGTAACATTTAAAACAAAATGTTCTCCACTAGAGGGTCAATGAAAAGCCAAAGAGATAAAAAAAAGTCAAAGGGTAACATTTAAAACAAAATTTTCTCCACCAAAGGATTACACAAAGTGTGGACCTCTCATAAAATTTAAAAAAAAAAAAAAAAAAATCTCTTGGATCTAATGCAGTATACCCTCCTTATATTAGATTTATCACCAATTAATCTCTCACTTTTTTTTTTTGGACAGTCCACCTAAATGGATAATATTTATTAGTAGGAAAATTACATGGTGTGTCATATGCAACTCGAATTATGACATTTGTGTTATTTGATTATGACCTATTGTTGGGTTAATTATGTGTAACGCCCTCAAAATACCATACCAAACAATCCATTCATAAGATCTATAAACATAATAAAATAGTGTACTTCATTCATCAAAGTTTGTATTACAAAAGAGATTACATGCATTATACTTTCATAAATATTTATTTTGAAACTACAACATATAACTCTAATCACTAACAACAAAATAAATGCCCTACGGGCTTACATCTTTCCAAGAGATAACTTGGTTACAACAAAAGAGAGTCATAAGCTCTTTATAATTAAAGCCCTCGGCTTAAGAAGAAAACATATAAACACAAAATGTAACAACAAAACGGAGCCTTCAGCCCCTAAACCTCACAAGCTATGTCCTTAGAGACAGCATGTCTCATGTACCTGAAAATGGTTTCCCAAGTAGGGTGAGCCAAAGCCTAGTAGAGATATGCTAAAACAATATATGAGATTTAACTAAGATATTAGCATCAGATAAATGTTCAATACTTGCAAACCCACTCACAACCTTTCCATGACCAATCAACATCGATATACATATCTCAGTCTATTTCTATTTATTTATCCAAATCAATTCATTGATATAGTTCATTGTTGTCTAAACAAATCAAAACGAGACTCCAGCTCATTTACTAACACTTCAATAATAACCATTCTTCAAACACTTCTAATTTCTTGCCATTTTACGGAATCACATCCGAGGGAACCGGCACCCATATATATATAAGATTTCGGGAGTTTCACCCTGGACACTCTGGCCAACTTAATTATCAATGGAGTCCATCCCCTATCTCCTCCCAAACAATGATAGATATACAATGTATCTAAAAGCGTGTCATATACAATGACTACCAAAATTCACACATTCAACAATTTAATCAAACCGTCATATTCAATGACATAATTCATATGATTAGTTTCAATTTACCTAGTCCTCATGCAGTTTCTACAACAGTCATAGCTATCCTCCACCGATAGCCCAAAACAAATATTTTTAAACAGATAAACAAATCTATCAAACAGATAATTTGCAAAATTTTCCGTAGGTGAGTGATTTGACAAATCTAACTACACCATTTAATCATACACTCTTCCAGTTTCATATTTCCCATATCAATTTCATTATAAATACAAGATGAATTATCCAACCCAAATTAGGGCAAATTTCCCCTTTTCTCAAACATTAACCCCAAGACCCAATTTTACCAATTATACTCAAGTAACATTATATTCAAGACCTCACATACATATATGGAGCCAAAAAATAGAAAACCCCTCTTTCAAAATTTCAGTCCAAACCCTAACTTCACCCAAATCTTCCCAAATCCCACCATTTGTACAAAATGACAAATACCTAGGTTAAAACCCATACCAAAGAGTAGAATATCCCTACCTCAAATGTGGAGCTCAAAGAGGAAGATGGAGAATCTCAAAAATGCCTAAAATCAAGCTTTACTCGGATGGATTGGAAGCCCACGAGATGCTACACCTTTTTCTCAAAGGATGTAGAGTAGAAACTCTTAGATTCAAAGGGGTTTGTAGAGAGAAGTTGGATTTTTAGAGAGAGAGAGACAACCAATCTAGGGTTTTTAGCAAAAAGAGACTCAAAAAATGATGTAAAACTCCTCTGTTGCGAACTGATATACGCAGTCCTCGCTCGAGCAAAAGAGTTGTCGCTCGAGTGAGCAGACACAACAAGTAACCTCGCTTGAGCGCAAGAAGCGTCGCTCGAGCGCACAATGCAAAGCTTCAGGTCTGCCACAAACGCAAACGCACACGTACGCTCGAGCGCAAGAAGCCTCGCTCAAGCGAAGGAACAAATAACACAAATCTCGCTCGAGCGCAAGAAACCTCGCTCGAGCAAAGAACTTCACCTTCTCCAGAAAAAGCTGCGTCTGGAAAGAAACCTGAGAACCCCTAATTCTCGCTCGAGTGCAAGAAACCTCACTCAAGCAAAGAAGCAAATTACAAAAGGCTCGCTCGAGCGCAAGAAGCCTCGCTCGAGCGAAGAGGCCAAAATCTGGGCGACAACGATCTAACCCAACTAACAACCAACTTGCTCCAAACGCGCCCAACAAGTTCCAAAACTCAAATACAAGGAGTCAAAAGATAATAACAAGACATGGATACGATATTCAATCAAGGAACCCGAGTCCGGAACACAATGAAGATCGGGGCAAAACCGGGATCGCTATATTATGACTTATCATTGTAATTTTTTTTTATAGATATGATTGAGCAGTGTATTATATATTTTAGGGTTTATTACACTTTTCACTCTTATAATTTGATTTAAATTTTATTTTAATCTGTACAATTTTAATTTAAATAATTTAGTTCTTACAATTTAAGTTTAGTTTTAATTTGGTACTTTCGTCTAAATTGAAGATTAAAATTAACATTTTTGGAACAATTGTCAATTTTTTAAGGTTTCAATTTGATTCTTCTATTTAAATTGAATGTTAAAATTAATAATTTTGGAACATTTATCAAATTTCTAAGTTGTACACGTAGACAAAATTATCAAAAATTTAGACAGAATAACCAAATTAAAACTAGACTTAAAGTCTAGAGATCAAATATATTATTCAAATTGAAACTAGGGCAAACTTCACTTTACCCTCTTTTGATTTGGACCATATGCGATTTTCCCCCTAACATTTGGAAGTGATGTAACGCCCTCAAAATAATAACATTAAACCCACAATATAGACATGCATTGATATATAAAAGGTCCACATTCTTCCATTCATCAGAGTTTCATTACAAAAATATTACATGTTAACAACAAAAGCAAATCCCCTAAGGGCTTACCGTTTTCCAAGTTAACACTTGGTTACAAAAATAAGAGTGCTAACTCATTTACACATTAAGCCCTTGGCTTGAATTTACATGTAATACATCAAAGAAAATAGACAACAAAAAAGTTCGTCAGCCTCAAGCCTCCCAAGCTATGTCCTTGGAGGTGGCATGCTACCTGTACCTGAAAATGATGTTCCCATATAGGGTGAGCCACAGCCCAGTAGAAATACAGTAAACCAGCTATGAACAATGACTAAAAGATTAGCAGTTAATTGATGGCCACCACTAATACCTCCACATATATCATCCCGCAGTTTCGTGACTTACAAGTCCATGTAATATTTCATTTTAGATAAGCATACTAGCTATATCAACACGTCAACTGATAAGTATAAGAACTATATCACATTTTCAAAGATAAGCATATGAGCTCTATCTATACTTCTCTAGACAAGCATATAAGTTGTATCTACACTTCTCAAAGATAAGCATATGAGCTCTATCTTCACTTTTCTAGACATGCATATGAGCTCTGTCTACGGAGTTCATCCCCCATCTCCTCCCAACACTATCCGGTTTAGAGGTACATCCCCCATCTTCCCCTAAACCGTGGAGTACATCCCCCATCTCCTCCTCTACACATAATGCATACAAACACATTGGTTCTATATACCATCAGTCAATACATAAAGTTAATGTATTCTATCAACCGTCAAATTCCATGACACATTCTGTTGATTAGTTTTCGTTTGCCTAATCATCATGCATTGTCTACAACAATCAAGACTATCCTCCACCGATAGCCCAAAGCAGTTATTTCTAAACGGAAAATAAATGCACAAATGGATATTAAATCAACATTTCAATTCGGTGAGTGATAAGTAATTCAACTACACCCTTTTTAATCCCATACACTCCCAATCTCAACACTTCCAATTCAATTCCTCATTTCTCACAATTAATTATACAAATTAATTAATCAATGTAATTAGGGTATTTTCCATAATTAACATTACAACCCTTAAGGTTCCATTTTCCTCAATGTTTTAACATAAATTCCATTTCTCTATACCAAACATGCCTCTAGGTTCACTATAAATAAAACCCCAACTTTTGTAATATTACACAAAGGCCCAAAGTTTTCTCAAAATTACATAACAACTCCCAACATATCAAAATGCTAAAATTTAAAGACAAAATCCATAAAGAGGAGTAGGATATCCCTACCTCGAAGTTTGAGCTCAAAAGGAGATGAAGACCCAACGACCAACGTGCTCCAAATCCAAAGATTTTCAGATTAAATCGAAGCCCTCAACACCCTCTATCTTTTTAATAAAGGACTTAGGGTAGGAAATCACCCTAGGTAGATCAAATCTTAGAGAGAGAGTAAGTTTAGAGAGAGAGGGTCTCGGATTTTAGGGTTTGAAAATGAAAAGTGGATGAAAAAGTGATTTTAAAAACGCTGCTGCCCGCTGATATAAACAGGCTCGCTCGAGCAAAGACTTGGTCGCTCGAGCGACCAGACACAGAAAACCCTCGCTCGAGCCAATGGTCTCGCTCGAGCTGAAAAGCTAAATGCACGCTCGAGCGACAGAAAACTCGCTCGAGCGAAGAACAACTAGACCGCTCGAGCGAAGGAAAGCTCGCTCGAGCCAAAAACTACTGCTCAGGTCCAGATGAGACGCAGACGCACGCTCGAGCGAAGAAGACCTGGCTCGAGCCACCAGACACAAAACTCAACTCTCGCTCGAGCGAACAAACCCTGGATCGAGCGAAGGACCAAAGACAGAAGCTCGCTCAAGCGAAGACCCAAAATTCTGGGCAGCAACACTTGGTTCCCAAACACAACCAACCTGTAACAAACCTACCCAACACATCCATAACTCAACTACAAGGTAGGAAAGGATGTAAACAAGATAATAATCAACTACTAACATCCACGGACACACGTCCGAATCACTGTACAACAAGGGGTAGACCCGGGATCGCTATAACCTCCCCCTCCTTAAAGAATTTCGTCCCCGAAATTAAGAACAAGTTTTCGAAAACAGGTTTTTCTCCATTTTACACAATGTTACAGTTTACCATTCTATAACTCGACCCATTACCGGTCATTCCATCTCTTATTCAAGAGGCATTTTTCAACATATATTATAAGTGCATTATCAACATGCATTTCTCTTCCATTTCCAACCATTTCCAACATACATGATTCACAGTTTATATCATAGTCAATTTACATGATACAACTCCATTTCTACAATATGGCCAACATGCAATATTATAATCAACTCCCATATCAAGGCAAGTTCTATAATATTTCCATAACCCAAAACATTCACAATGTTTTACAACTTAAGACATATTTAATGATCTTAAAGTTCAACAATACTACATTATACAACATATGTTCAAATATCCACAAATAGGTCCGGATATTTCTCTCGGACCTCCAATTCACGTTCCCAAGTGCCTCCTCCACTCCGTGATGTTTCCACAAAACCTTCACCAAAGAATGGTCTTGCCACGCAGGACTTGATCCCGCCTGTCCAAGACCCGAACCGGTCTCTCTTCATACGAGGCATCCTCATCTACCTCTAAGTCTGTCCAATCCAATACATATGATGGATCCGGCTCATATTTCCGAAGCATACTCACATGAAACACGTCATGAACTCCGGATAACTGTGGCGGTAAGGCTAAACGGTAAGCGACCTCGCCAACCCTCTCAAGGATCTCAAAAGGACCAATAAACCGAGGGGACAACTTCCCACTCTTCCCAAACCTCATCAATCCCCGCCTAGGTGATATCTTCAGAAAGACATGATCACCCGTCTCAAACGCAAAGGCCTCCTCCTACGGTCAGCATAAGATTTCTGACGACTCTGGGCTGTAACAAGCCTCCTACGGATAAGCTCAATTTTCTCCGTCGTCTCCCTAACCAACTCCGGACCCAACAAAGGTGCGTCACCCACCTCGGCCAACAAACTGGAGACCTACAAGGTCGGCCATACAAGGCCTCAAACGGTGCCATACCGATACTAGACTGAAAGCTATTGTTGTAGGCAAACTCCACCAATGGTAAGTGCCTCTCCCATGTCCCACTAAAGTCTAGGACACAACCCCGAAGCATATCGTCAAGGATCTGAATAGTACGCTCGGACTGCCCGTCAGTCTGAGGATGATAAGCTGTACTAAAGGTCAACTTAGTGCCCAAAGCACACTCTGCAACTCTGCCACAACCTAGCAGTAAAACGAGGATCTCTATCCGAGACGATCGTCACTGGGACCCCGTGCAATCTCACTATGTCCCGAATATACAAGTCGGCAAGATGATCTACTGAATCTCTTCACGCGCATAGGAATGAAGTGCGCCGACTTAGTCAACCGGTCTACAACCACCCAAATGCATCACTACCCACTACCCCGCTGAGTCCTCGGAAGACCCCAACGAAGTCCAGTGACATGCTCCCACTTCCACTTCCACTCGGCAATAGGCAAGGGTTGCAACAAACCCGCTGGCCTCTGATGTTCGGCCTTCACTTGCTGACAAGTAAGGCACTTAGACACAAAGACTGCCACATCTCTCTTCATCATGCTCGCCCACCAAAACTGGCGACCCAAATCCCGATACATCTTAGTAACTCCCGGATGCACCGCAAGGTGCGAGTGATGAAACTCTCGGAGTACCTCCTCTCGGCAAGACTCTGGCACAAACAAACGGTCTCGGTATCTCACACTCAAGTCGGGGTACACCGTCAAACCCTTCTCAACTTTCCCACTGGAGATCTTTTCTCGGAGGGACTCTACCTCAAGGTCACCTCTCTGTGCCTCTAATACTCGAGTCACTAGTGTAGGCTGCGCAACAATAGAAAACAAGGCCGCAGCCTCAACGGATTCACCTAGCAGCAAATCAAACTCGCCAAGTGCTCCCAACATCTCCCACTCCCAGATGGCTATACAAGCAACATCACCTATGGATTTTCTACTAAGGGCATCGGCCACAACATTGGCCTTCCCCGGATGATAATGCAACTCGAAGTCGTAATCCTCAATAAACTCCATCCACCTCCTCTGCCTCAAGTTTAAGTCCTTCTGTGAAAACAAATATTTTAGACTCTTATGATCCGAGAACACCTCGAATCTCTCACCATAAAGGTAGTGCCTCCAGATTTTCAAGGCAAAGATCACAGCCGCTAACTCTAGGTCATGCGTAGGGTAATTCTTCTCATGTATTTTCAACTGACGTGAGCCATGAGCCACCACTTTCCCCTCTTGCATCAACACAACCCAAACCCTCTCGTGAGGCATCACAATAACCGCATAACCCAACCCTCTCTCCGGAATAATCAAGACCGAGTGGTGGTCAATCTAACTTTCAACTCTCTTGAATCGACTTTTCACAAGTCTCACTCCATACAAATTTGACTCCCTTCCGAGTCAGTCTAGTCAATGGTGAAGCTAATCTGGAGAAATCCTTCACAAACCGACGGTAATACCCAGCTAATCCCAGAAAACTGCGGATCTCAAACACACTCTTAGGCTGTGCCCCATCTTGCACTGCCTCAGTCTTGGATGTATCAACAGACACCCCTTCCCCGGAAACCACATGGCCTAAGAACTTGACTTTCTTTAGCCAGAACTCACACTTCCCAAACTTGGCATATAGCCTATGGGCTCTAAGTAGCTCAAGCACCACTCTCAAGTGTTCCTCGTGCTCCTCCTCAGAAGGTGAATAGATGAGAATGTCGTCCACAAAAACGACTACAAAACGATCCAAGAATTCCCGGAAGATCCGGTTCATCAAGTCCATAAAGACTGCCGGTGCGTTGGTAAGCCCAAATGGCATCACCAGAAACTCATAATGGCCATACCGCGTACGGAATGCCGTCTTCGGAATATCCTCCTCCCTGACCCTCAACTGGTGGTAACCCGATCTCAAGTCTATCTTAGAGAAACAACGGGAACCCTTCAACTGGTCAAACAAATCATCTATATGGGGCATAGGGTATTTATTCTTAACCGTAGCCCGATTCAACTTCTGGTAGTCGATACACAATCTCAAGGCGCCATCTTTCTTTTTAGCAAAGAGGGTCGGCGCTCCCCACGGTGAAACACTAGGGCGAACAAAGCCCTTATCTAGTAATTCCTGGAGCTGAACTTTCAACTCAACCAACTCTGGTGGAGCAAAACGGTAAGGTGCCATGGAAATCGGCGCCGTGCCGGGCATTAGATCAATAGTGAACTCGATCTCCCGATGAGGTGGCAAACTAACAAGGTCTTGGGAAAGACATCCGAATACTCACAAACCACCCTCGGCAACACAATCTGGCCTCATCACACTCACCACTCTCAAGCTAGTAAGTAAGTAGACCACTAAGTTCACTCCGCCCTCGCGGATCATACCCGGTGGCACAATACTACCAACCTGGTCCCCCAAGAAATGGAAACACTCCCCGCTCACGTACAACAAGTGACCCTCTGGGTAGCAATCAATAATTGCTCGGTATGACGATAACCAGTCCATACCCAAATAACATCAAAGCCCTTCATGGGCATAACTACAAAAGGAAACGGAAGCCTATGATCATCGACCTCTATATCACAACCTCTACATCCGTGTTTCAAAATCAACTCACCTCTAATAGGTGACACAACACAAATAGGAGATGCTAACAGTGCTCACTCCAACTCCAACATAGATGCAAATGCAGCAGATACAAAAGAATGAGATGCACCCGTGTCAATCAACACTCTAGCAACCGAGTTGCAAAAAGAAAGGTACCTCTCACTACTGATGGAGCCGGTACTAGGTCCTGTGCGGTAACAGCATACACGCGCCTTGTAGGCCCCTGGTCCACCTGCTCACCCCTAGGAGCACACGACTGCTTGTACTGACTGGACGACGAAGCTCCCGGATTGGCCCTCGAGGCCTGCACAGACTGAGCTGGCTGAAATACCTGTGTCTGTCTAGAACCAGACGCTCCTGAAGTGGCACTCAACTGTGGGCAGAACCTCTTCAGGTGCCCAGGCTGTCCACACTGATAGCAAGACAAGGGCTGCCCCCTGCCCAAACTCTGACTCTGCGATCTAGCTAAAGAAGAAGCAGCTCTCTGACCTCCACCCTTCTGCGGGCAAACCGAAGCCTTGTGACCCGGCTGGCCACACTTGTAACAAGTGAACTCCCCCTGATTGCCTCTCCCCGAGCCTGCACTTGGTACTGGAAAGGTCGATCTAGAAACTCCACCCTGAGACTGCTGAGGGTTATAACCCCTCTGTCTCCTGCCATCACCCTGGCCCTCTTGGCCCTTCTTGGAGCCTCTATGTTTCTCCTCTTCTTCCTCCTGCATCATAAGCTCCATATGAGCTGCAGCATCTACCAGATGTCTATACTCTCGGATGTAAGACCCACCAACCCTCAACTTGAGGCCACGCCTCAACTTCCGCTCAAACTCATAGCAACGACGCTCCTCTGTCGCCACAAGTTCAGGTGCAAACCTGGATAAGCTAGTAAATGTAGCCTCAAACTCGGCCACAGACAAACCCTCCTGTTTAAGCCGACTAAACTGATCTCTCAGCTTCTCCCTAGCAACTGCAGATAAGAATCTCTCTTGGAAAGCATTTACAAACGCCTCCCATGTACCACCCACACGGACCTTCTCATATTTCCACCATTGACCCGCATCTCCCTTCAGCTGGAAGGATGCCAAGGTCACTTTTAGTGCTCCGTCCTCAATGCCAAGCATTTCGAACGTCTTACTCATTTGCTCCAACCACTCATCTGCCTTAAGTGGCTCCTTTGGATCTCCAATGAACTCGTCCGGGTTAGACCGGAAAAACTCCCTCTTCAAGAAAGAAGGCCCTGCCTCAACTGCCTGATTTCCAGCTCTGAGAATACCCAAAGCTCCTGCTATCTCTCGGGCCAAGGCACTCATAGCCTGCTGACCCGCTGGCTCGGCCACATTGGCCTGGCCAACTCCCTCCTGCACTGCCGGAATATCATCCGGTAACGGTACTTCCTGCCTCGCAGGCCTACCACGCCTAGCACCTCTTCCTCGTCTTGACATCCTAATAAAGGTAACACAGAACGTTAGCACATTCATAAATGTGCCGAAACTAAACACCCACGTCCTAAAGCATGGACAATAGTAATTCACTCCACGTAAGCACATAAACACATAAGCACTTACGAATTTCATTTCCGGATAATGATAGTCCCGAGGCGTTACTAGAGTTCCGGTTAGAAACAGCATTGATCAAGTGCTTTTCCAACAAGACTCCTAGAAACCCAAGGATCCAATCAACATCCTAGAAATTAAATCCCATACCCAAATAAACACATAAGCATGTTATCAATTTAAACACATAACATATGGCACTACATCTAAGTCTCTATCAAGCGAGACAAACCCATTGTGATACTAATCACTTCCCACGTACCCAAAGTATTCAAACCTGGTACGCTCTGATACCAAGTTGTAACGCCCTCAAAATAATAACATTAAACCCACAATATAGACATGCATTGATATATAAAAGGTCCACATTCTTCCATTCATCAGAGTTTCATTACAAAAATATTACATGTTAACAACAAAAGCAAATGCCCTAAGGACTTACAGCTTTCCAAGTTAACACTTGGTTACAAAAAGAAGAGTGTAACTCATTTACACATTAAGCCCTTGGCTTGAATTTACATGTAATACATCAAAGAAAAAATAGACAACAAAAAGTCCGTCAGCCTCAAGCCTCCCAAGCTATGTCCTTGGAGGTGGCATGCTACCTGTACCTGAAAATGATGTTCCCATATAGGGTGAGCCACAGCCCAGTAGAAATACACTAAACCAGCTATGAACGATGACTAAAAGATTAGCAGTGATTGATGGCCACCACTAATACTCCACATATATCATCCCGCAGTTTCGTGACTTACAAGTCCATGTAATATTTCATTTTAGATAAGCATACTAGCTATATCAACACGTCAACTGATAAGTATAAGAAATGTATACATTTTCAAAGATAAGCATATGAGCTCTATCTATACTTCTCTAGACAAGCATATAAGCTGTATCTACACTTCTCAAAGATAAGCATATGAGCTCTATCTTCACTTTTCTAGACAAGCATATGAGCTCTGTCTACGGAGTTCATCCCCCATCTCCTCCCAACACTATCCGGTTTAGAGGTACATCCCCCATCTTCCCCTAAACCGCAGAGTACATCCCCCATCTCCTCCTCTACACATAATGCATACAAACACATTGGTTCTATATACCATCAGTCAATACATAAAGTTAATGTATTCTATCAACCGTCAAATTCCATGACACATTCTGTTGATTAGTTTTCGTTTGCCTAATCATCATGCATTGTCTACAACAATCAAGACTATCCTCCACCGATAGCCAAAGCAGTTATTTCTAAACGGAAAATAAATGCACAAATGGATATTAAATCAACATTTCAATTCGGTGAGTGATAAGTAATTCAACTACCCCCTTTTAATCCCATACACTCCCAATCTCAACATTTCCAATTCAATTCCTCATTTCTCACAATTAATTATACTAATTAATAATCAATGTAATTAGGCATTTTTCCATAATTAACATTACACCCTTTAAGGTTCCATTTTCCTCAATGTTTTAACATAAATTCCATTTCTCCATACCAAACATGCCTCTAGGTTCACTATAATAAAAACCCCAACTTTTGTAATATTACACAAAGTCCGAAAGTTTTCTCAAAATTACATAACAACTCCCAACATATCAAAATGCTAAAATTAAAGACAAAATCCATAAAGAGAGAAGTAGGATATCCCTACCTCGAAGTTTGAGCTCAAAAGGAGATGAAGACCCAACGACCAACGTGCTCCAAATCCAAAGATTTTCAGATTAAATCGAAGCCCTCAACACCCTCTATCTTTTTAATAAAGGACTTAGGGTATAGGAAATCACCCTAGGTAGATCAAATCTTAGAGAGAGAGTAAGTTTAGAGAGAGAGGGTCTCGGATTTTAGGGTTTGAAAATGGAAAGTGGATGAAAAAGTGATTTTAAAAACGCTGCTGCCCGTTGATATAAACAGGCTCGCTCGAGCGAAGACTTGGTCGCTCGAGCGACCAGACACAGAAAACCTTCGCTCGAGCCAATAAGGTCTCGCTCGAGCCGAAAAGCTAAATGCACGCTCGAGCGACGGAAAACTCGCTCGAGCGAAGAACAACCAGACCGCTCGTGCGAAGAAAAGCTCGCTCGAGCCAAAAACTACTGCTCTTAGGTCCAGATGAGACGCAGACGCACGCTCGAGCGAAGAAGACCTGGCTCGAGCCACCAGACACAAAACTCAACTCTCGCTCGAGCGAACAAACCCTGGATCGAGCGAAGGACCAAAGACAGAAGCTCGCTCGAGCGAAGACCCAAAATTCTGGGCAGCAACACTTGGTTCCCAAACACAACCAACCTGTAACAAACCTGCCCAACACATCCCATAACTCAACTACAAGGTAGGAAAGGATGTAAACAAGATAATAATCAACTACTAACATCCACGGACACACGTCCGAATCACTGTACAACAAGGGGTCAACCCGGGATCACTATAAGTGACCACATAATCCTCTTGTGATTTGTGGACTGAAGTGCACCGTTAGGCCCGTTAACGATTTAATAAAAAAAACTTAAATACCCTTGTATTTTCAACATTTGTTTGGAAGATAAAGTGCACTATAACCCCTTGTGCTTATTTTATGTGCAATTTACCCCCTTGAAATTTGAAAATGAGCAAGCAATTTACCCCATTGAAATTTGAAAATGAGCATATAACCCCCTTATGTTACATGTTTCACACTTGCTGTTAAGTTGGATGGAATGTTTAACGGTGCACTTCAGTCCACAAACTACATGAGAGTTATGTGGTCATTTCCAAACGTTAGGGGTAAACTACACATTACCCAAACTATAGGGGGTAAAGTAAAGTTTGCAAACTATAGGAACTAATGTGAAATTTGAATCAAACTACTAAGGTGAAAAGTGTAATTAACCCTATATTTTATTATTGTTGAAATTTATTATGGTAAACCAAAAAATTAGGATAAAATTAATTTTATCCCCTTGTGGTTAATAGGGGTAAGGGTAGACAAACATCAGGGCGGGCCGGTTTCGAACCAGACCGGCATAACATAATAAGGGATTTTGTATTTGCTCAAATCTGGCCCAGTTCTAACATCGGGCCTTTATGATTTGTCCAAATCCGGTCCAAAAAATAATTATAAATCCTAAACTCACCCATCAGGCTATATGTTAAAAAAAAGTCAAAATCATTCCATAAGTAAATTCAATTACACATTATATTTCTTAAATAAATATATTGACATCATTATAAATTGAAGGAATTCTTAAGTAAATTCAATCACATATCACCACAAATGTGAGTTTCAATAAAATCAACAAAAAACAAAGTTTAGATCCTAACCAAAAAAAAAAAGATATATTTTAATTAATGTATTATAAACAATTAATTAATTTAATAGCGCGCTGGCCAGGCTGGGCTAGATTGAAAGTATAAATTCCAAGCCCAGCCCATTAATATTTCGGGCAAAAAATGTTGGTCTAGCCAGGCCTCATGGGTTAAAACAACTTCTTAAGCCCTAGAAAAATAGGATTAAGCGGAACGGGTTGGACACCCTAGTGGCTAAAGGCTTGAGCAGTTTACCCTTTTATTGTTCAAATACAAGTAAAGACTTTCCTGATAAACTTGGGCGAAATTGCAACATTAACGTTGTTAAAGTTAACAAGAAAAAGTTTATATCCTCTTTCATCTTCCTTTACATTATTCTTGCATATGATATATATATATATATATGTTGGGCTCGTGGGGGCCCACTACAGGTCTCGTTTCGATAATCCAAATGTTCAATGTGTAAAACTCGTCCAGTACTATATGCCTGTAAAAGATCACGTTGATCGGATATCGATAGCTCTTTTATCGGATTAGATTTATATCAACCATTTATTTTTTCACTGTCAATTTTTTTTTGTACAAAACTGATTTGATCATGTAGTTATCGATATCCGATTGTAGACACCCCAATTTTGACTGCCCACAAGAGTTGGGCGCTTTGTCCTGGGGACTCGATGATGAAGTTGCATTATGCGTGATTCGATTTGTGACATTTTGTTTTGAGGGTCGCTCGATCGCGAGGAAAATGTAGCTCGAGCGCAAAATTGTTGCTCTCGGTATCTTGTGGGTTTTCAGGTGTGCTCGCTCGAGCGTAGAATGCTAGCTTCCAGTAGTTTCACTAAAGCACTGCAAAACTTCTAAGGCCTTTCTTTTTCCGCTCGAGCGGAGAAGTTGTCGCTCAAGTGAGTCATTTGGATTGTGTCTGGTCACTCAACCGTAAGAAGTCACGCTCAAGCGAGCTTCGCAATATCATCTTTTTAAATATAATGATTCTAGATCATTCTCTCACCTCACTTTTTCTATCTTCCATCTCCTCTTCCTCTCTCTACGAAACCCTAAGTTTCTACCATAAAATACCTCTCATACATTTGAAATCCAACCAAAATCTCTTGCTAGGAGTGAAGAACACTTGAAGATTATCATTGTCTACCGGGTTTGCGAAAGATTCTTGTAGGAGTTTGACTTCTTCTCTTGATTTTCGAGGTAGGGATACCTTTACCCTAGTATTTCTTTATTTTGAAGAGATTTCATGGTATTGTTGTGATTTATGAGCTAATTTGAGGGTTTTGTTAGATTAAACCCATATTTTACATAACTAAACCATTTTGCTCGACATTTTGCTTGAAATTTCTTAACTCCCTCTTTCAAAACATGTATATAAAGGTTGTTAAAAGATGTGGATGTGGATGTTGATATAGTAAAGGAATTGTGGCTTGGATGTTATTATTTTTTGAATATTATGTGATGTTCATCTATGGAGATGTTGGATGCTTGTGATGGAAATGGAAAAATGTGATTGAATTGTTAATGATGCATGAGTTCGGGTTGAGTCAGTTTTGGAAATGTGGTGTTATGTCGGTACCCGTGCGGGGAGTTTAAAAGGTGCCCAAATGCCCTGTTTAGGCTTATTGTTGGACGAATATGGGAAAAATGTTTTTGAGTGTCCACACAGTCTTGCCGTATAATAGCCGGCGAAAGTGGAAAAACGAATGGTTTTCTTTAGGGTGCCCACTTCCTGCCATATAATGGCCAGTAAATGTGGCGGCAGTTTTTAAAACAAAAGCGTCGTGTTCTCAATCAGACTCTTGTAGGTGAATTTGTGGCTTGTTTTTTTATGGTTGTGGATGTTTAATTGGGGTGTTTGGGGAATGTTTAATTGTTATGCTTGACGACATGAATGGTTATTGTTAGTGTTAGATTATCATGGATCCGTATGATTTGTTAAAGATTACCTGTGAAGATAAATTTCTTTGTAAAGTTTTGTCGCAAGGATACCATAATCTTATTCAAAGGATTAAATACTTGGTTAAATGTGTTCCTACTGGGCATATAGCTCAACCCTATTTTTATTTTTCAGGAGTCGACGAAGTATAGCCTCACTGAAGGATTGGCATAAGCAATAGCTCCATTTGGGATAGTTGATGTCAAGGGTGTGTTGGTTGTTTTAAATTGGGATTTTTGTAAGAAGACTATCGAATTTATTTTGTGATGTTGTATGACCAAGGGGCTTATATTTTGTAAGGTCATATAGTTCTTTGAACTGAAAGCGAATCTCGAATATTGTGGGAATATGCGTGTTGAATTGTAATCTTGTGACTCTTAGTTCAATGAGAAAGATGACTTTTTGGATTAATTATTGTGTCGTCATGATATGTTCTAGTGAGAATTTCACGGTGTTACAAATTGGTATTAGAGCCATAGGCTAGAATACCTTGGGCTCGTGGGAAGTGGCGTGTGCCACAATAGGGTCCTTAGGCTAAGATGGAATGCTTAAGATACCTTGTGTGTTATGTGATTATATGTGTGATATCCCTGTTTCGTAATATGTTAATTGGTCCTTAATATGAGCATGATTATGTGTTTAATATGATTTTGTGAGCCATTATGTGAAAATATGTGGTTTTGAATTTCTATCTGTTCACCGTAGGAATATCTGTTTGATTGTCTGCTTTGGAAATTAAATTGAAGGCCTTATCGGCCACAGAACCCGAAATTGATTGCGCCATTGTGATTAGCGTAATTTTTAGAGCCTACGGTGAAATTTGATTGAAAATTGATTCGGATCATATTAAATTGATGAATTAGTGCCCAATTATTTATTATTATTAAATTAGTGCTAGTGGGAACTTATGTAAAGAGGCACTATACACTTAATTGATACACTTGAGCTCAAAAATCAGATTTTGGTGCCTTGAGAGAGAGAGAGGGCCGACTATAGAGAGAGAAAGGGAGAGAATTGTGTAATCTTGGCTCAAGGTTTGGGAATTTGAAGATTAAACTCAAGAATTGGCTAGAGTTTGGGGGTTTGAAGCTCCTAGGTAAGTGAATTCATGAATTTTAAGTTATCATCTTGTGAATTCAAGTTTGAATAATGGTCAAGAACATGGATTAAATTGATTATGAGGAAATTGAGTTGATTTTGTTGTATTGAAAGCCAATATGTGCATGCATGTGTGTAATTGCTTGAATTTGCATGTTTGAGTTTAAAATATATGATCCATGTAGAGTTTTGGTTGAAGCTTATGTTTGTAATCACCAAGTGCACCATGTAAGTTGAAATGGGAGTGATATCCCACATGCATGTACAATTTATGAGGAACGAGTTTGAATACATGGAATTGTTGTCATGGTAGCAAGTTTGGTGTAAATTGGAACATGCATGTGATTAAATTGTGAAATTGAGCTTCATTATGTTGTAATTTCGTGTTTATACCATGTTAGAATATGTATATGTGAAGTCTGAGCTATTATATGCATGAAATGTTGATTGGAAGGTCGAATTGAGCTCAAAGAACAATTCTGGGTTTTCCAGAATTTTGATGTCCGCTCGAGCGTGAAATACGTGCTCCCAGAACTTTTTGCAGACATGGTATCCGCTCGAGCGGGGGAGCCATGTAGAGAGGCCTTCCGCTCGAGCGCCAGAGTGCACGATCGAGCGTAATTTTGATGCATCCAGTACTTTTGCAGACCTCATGGGTCCACGCTCGAGCGGGGACCCTGTTTTCTGAAATTTTGAAAAGACCTTTTGTGTTTCATTTTCTGTTCTCTTTCACTTCCAAGTACTCTTAGGCATGCATTGAGCATTGTAATTGAGTTAAAGAGATAAGAATGAAGCCTAAAGAGGAATATGTGAATTAAAGAACGGATTGAATTATTTGTGACCCATGTGTTATGTGATGTGTAGGGTCCAGCTCCAGGGCAAACCAACCAACCGATCACTGTGAGTAATATCTTAACAGAGATATCTGAAATATGTTGTTGTCCAATTGCTTACTTCTATGTAAGTTTATAAGTTCATTGATTCAATTGGCGGACAATGTTTGCTATACTAAATGAGTGGGCCAGAGGCCAGTCTGATTTGAATAATAGAATGAATGGGCCAGAGGCCATTTTGACATGAATGGATGGGCCAGAGGCCGTTTTGACATGAATGAATGGGCCGGAGGCCGTTTTGACATGAACGAATGAATGGGCCAAAGGCCAGTCTGTCATCTGAATGGGCCAAAGGCCGTTTTGACACAAATGAAAGTTTGAATGGGCCAAAGGCCAGTTTGTTTGGGACCGCAGCCACTTGACCTAAATTGTGTATATATGTTAAATAGAAATATGAATTAGGCTTAAGGCCGTTTGAAGCATGTTGTTCTACATATCGTTTGTATAACTTCTATATTTGATATTATTCACTGGGCTATCGCTCACGCTCATTCATGTGTTTGTAGGTGAGCCTAGAGAAGTTCAAACCCAGCCCCAGTGAAGTCTGTGTGGAACAACAAAGGTTTTGAAGAGTCAGCCCTTGCGTCTCACGCACGAGACCCGTCTTCGCCTTTTTGTCATTCTGTTTTATTTTGTCATGTGGGCGAAGTCTTTGTATATGTTGTATATAGTTTGGTTCGGCTGACTTAGACCTATATGATCCTGTATGTATAGAGCTTTGTGTAGTACATATTTTGATGTGAGTTATTAATGTGCATATATATGGTTTGTTATGATGTGCCATGTAAGCACAGCTCTATGGACAAAGTTTTAAATTGCTTCCGTTTGGCCCCCATTAACTCTGTTAAAACGTGTTTGGTTTGGTTTGAGGCCGTAGATAATCTCATGATTACTGGCCGGTTATGTCCTTAACCCTTGGGGGTGGGTTCGGGTCATGACAATATGGGCATGGGGTTAGACACCTATGACATGGCTTTGTTTGTTGCATTCGTCGAAATTCTTTTAGAAAGGCACTTGATCACTTTTCTTTCCACTTGGAGGTCCTTGATTGCTATGGAATTAGCCAATATCTAGGGAGGACAACTCATGTCTGCTTTTATGTGATTGTTTGTGTGCTTGTTTGGATTATTTTATGGGGAAGTTTGTGTGTTTACATGGTAAATAAGCATGAGGATTAAGAACGGAGCACTTAGGTATGGAAAGTTGGTCTTGAATTTAATATTGTCCTTATTTCTTATAGATGTCTAGACGTGCTAGAGCTTCCGATAAACCCCGTCAGGGGGGAGGGGCGGAACATTCCAGCCTAACCTGAGATTCCTCCGCAAGAAGAAGGAGTGGGTCAAAATAATATACCTGTTCCACCGGCCCAAGAAGCTATAATGGTCTTGGCTAGGGAAATGGCAGGGGCTCTGTCATGACCCGAACTCGCCCCTATGGATTAAAGTCATAACCGGCCAGTAATCAAGAGATTACCTATGGCCTCAAACCAAATAAAACATATTTCAATAGAGTTAAGGGGTCAAAGCGGAAGCAAACTTAAAACTTTGTCCATAGAGCTGTGCTTACATGGTATATCAAAGTCATTCCAAAAGTACTTCATAATAACTCACACATACCCGTAGAGTTAATCTATATCCAGGAACCTTCAGTTATGCAGTCAACCAAACAAAACTTATATACAAAGGTAATCCAACGTTTTCACCAACATTAGCAAAAATATAACAAAAGAACAAAAGGGCAAAACAAGTCTGGTGCATGAGACGTTAGAGTTGACTCCCCAAAACTCCGACTGTTTCTCACATACTTCACTAAGGCTGGGTTTGAACATCTCTTGGCTCACCTACACACACATGAATGAGAGTGAGCAAAAGCCCAGTGAATAATATCAAATAAAGAAGATACATGAATGAAATTTGAAACAAATGCATCAGACGGCCTTGGGCCCAATTCATGTTTCTATCTAGTGTATCAAGCAGCTACAAATCCAGACGTATCAAACGGCCTTGGGCCCAGTTCATTCGTATCAAACGACCCTTTGGCCCAATCGTTTATATCAAACGGCCTTTGGCCCATTCATTCATGTCCAACGGCCTTTGGCCCAATCATTCATATCCGACGGCCTTTGGCCCAATCATTCATATTCAACGGCCTTAGGCCCAATCAATTATGTCAAATGGCCTTTGGCCCAATCATTCGTATCCAACGGCCTTTGGCCCAATCAATTATATCAAACGAACATTTGTCCACAATTCAAATTAACAGACTTATGAAACTCAAATAGGAGAAAGCAATTGGACAAATAGCATATTGCAAATTATCTTTACTAAGATATTACTCACAGTGTTCTGTCGGTGGATTCGTCCTTGTGCTCGACCCTACATAAATCATAACACACATCGGGTCACAAACAATTCAATCTGTTCTAAATTTATTCACCCCTCTTAGGCCTCTTTCTTATCTTCTTAATCCATTTACAATGCTCAATGCATGCCTAAGAGTGCTTAGAAATGAAAGAGAACGGAAAATGAAACACCAAACATCCTTTCAAAATTTCAGAAACAGGGCTCCCTGCTCGAGCGTAGCTTTAGCCGCTCGAGCGGACCCCTTTGGCCTGCAAAAGCCTCATTGTCGCACTCGAGTGTGACTTCGGACGCTCAAGCTGGAAGTCAAAACATGTGTTTAGACGCTCGAGCGTAACTCTTCCCACTCCAGCGGACATCAATGTCTGCAAAAGTTCTGGAAGCTAACATTTCACGCTCGAGCGGCGCTTTCCCCGCTCGAGCGGACACGCCAAATTCTGGAATTTCCAGAATTGTTCTTGAAGTTCAAACTTGATATTCAAAGGCCCTAAACTCATGATTTTGGTTCAAAAATATGGAAACACATTATATAATATGAGAATATAAGAATATGAGACCAAATTGTTCAAATTCATGGTCCTTTTCCAAAATCATTTTGAGTTCTCTTCATAGGTTTCAAAACACATGTATTCAACTTCATACAAACTCCATATCTTCATCAATAATGCATGCATGTAAATTCTTGACTCCAATTCTACTCCAAATGGTACAAATGACACTTATAATCATGAAACTCATGAAAATTATGCATGCATGTGAGATTTGGTGCTCAATTCTTCTTGTTCAACATGATTCATGCTTGAATGTATAAAATCATGGCAATTATGCACATGCATGTACATACAAGCTCCAAATTCATCAAATTCAACTCAAATTATGTTCTTGATTACCATCTAACTTGAATTCACAAAATTACAACCTTAAACATATGAATCAATGTTCAATTACTCACCTAGGAGCTCCAATCACTCAAATTCTAGTTAGTTCTTTGAGTTTAGCCTCCAATTCTTAAGCTTTGAGCCAAAATTCATGATTTGAGCCCTTCTCTTGCTCTCTCTGGAGCCGTATCTCTCTCTCTCTCTCTCTCTCTAGAGTACACTTCAGCTTTTGAGTTCAACAATGAAGAACTTGAGTGTATATTGGCCTATTTATAGGCTTGCTTAATCATATTGATTAAGTCTATGTAATGGCACTCTAATTAATCGTTTTGAATCTAATTACTTTGATTCGAATAAATTTCAATTAAATTTCACCGTAGGCTCTAAAAATTACGCCAATCACAATGGCGTAGTCAATTTCGGTTTCTGTGGCCGATAAGTCCTTCAATTTCCAGTTCATAACAGTAAGTTGAACAGATTTTCCTATGGTGAACAGATATAAAGCCAAAACCACATATAATCATATAAATGGCACTCAAAATCATATTAAACACATAATCACAATCATAATTAAGCTCAATTAGCATAATACGGAACAGGGTTATCACAGGCTCTATGGGAGTCCATGGAAATATTGAGAGCCGAGCAAGCGGCTAGAACTATTAAAGGGGAAATGAGAGCTTCTTTTTTGAAAAAGGAGTTCTTTCATTCCAATCCCGCCGAGTATAGTGGCGAGCCTAATCTGATGAAAGTTGACGAGTGGTTCGAGCAAGTAGTCAAGTCCTTTGAGATCTTAGACATTCGAGAAAATGAGTTATCAGTGCCATTAGCGGCCTACCAATTGAAAGGGGAGGCCAAGCAGTGGTGGAAATCCACAAAACATAGGGTAAAACATACCTGGAAAGCATTGGTGCAAGCTTTCCAAGATAAATTCCTCCCTCCCACGACTAGGGAGCGGTTGAGGAAGCAGTTCGAAGAGTTATTGCAACTAGATGCACCGGTGGAGGAGTTTGAGGCCAAATTCACTAGCTTATCACGTTTTGCACCTAAATTAGTGGCAACGAAAGAGCGAAGGTGCCTTGAATTTGAGAAAAGGTTGAGATCGAAAATTTTGATGAAGGTGGTTGGCAATATGAAACGTGATTACGGTCGTTTAGTTAAAGCTGCAGCTCATGTGGAGATTACTGTAGAGGCTGATGAGGCAAGGCAAAGATTCAAGAGAGAAGGACATTTAGATGCTAGGAGTGACACGGGCTCCTCAAAGAGGTCTAGGGGTTCATCATCATCCTTACAATCACCTCCATAACAAGTTAAATCCTCTAGTTATGTAACGGGCGGGAGTTCAGGAAATATGACCCGAGTTGCCAGTGCTTGTTATAGATGTGGCCAAACGGGTCACAAGGCTACAGAGTGTGGACAGAAAGGTGGAGCATGGTCCTAGCTGGTGCATTCACAGGGTCAACCTTAGAATAGGAGTCGGCCATAATCTTGTTATCAGTGTGGTCAATCAGGGCATGTGAAGAAGTTCTGCCCACAGAAAGTAGGGACTCTGGGTATGGCAGGGTCTAGGCAGTCTGGAGGTCTACAGATGGGTCAGGGACAGAGGCAATCTTATCAATCGGCTCAGTTAAGACAAGCATCCAAGACAATTTAGGGAGCCACGTCTGCTCAATCCGTACAACAAGCTTATGTTCAGAGAGGTGATGTAGGGAAGCAGAGGTCATAGGGAAGAGTGTACGCTGTCACCGCTTTCGAGCAAGCGTCGAGGCCATCAGTTGTAAGAGGTACATTCCTCATTTTCAATACTTGGGCTAGTGTGTTCATTGACACTGGGGCATCGCATTCATTTATTGACACATCATTTGCATCATTGTTGGGGTTAGAGAGTAGGCAACTGTAAGCTTCACTTACAGTGGAGTCACTGGTAGAGGGTAAGGTCACTCTGACCCAGGGGTGTTAGGGGTGTGTAATTGAGATGGCGGGTTGACAACTCCCACTTAATTTTGTGTTGTTGGAAATGTTGGGTTTTGACGTTATCCTCGGAATGGATTGGTTGTTCACTTACCGGGCGATTATAGATTGTCATTGGGAGACAGTTACGGTGTGTACTGCAATCGGTGATTGTTTCACGTTTCTAGGGGATAAGTATGGTAGATCCTTACCCTCCCATACTACCCACGTGGCCAAGGTCAATTTAATTCTCTTTTAGCAACCCTTTTGGATGACGGAAGTGATGTAGTCCAGGATGGATTCCCAAAGGTAGTGTATGAATACCACGACATCTTTCCTGACGATCTTACAAAATTACGTCCTCATAGGGAAGTAGAGTTCACCATAGACTTGCTTCCGGGTACGACACCTATCTCCTTGTCACCATATAGGTTTGCCCCAGCTGAATTAGTGGTTCTGAAGGAACAATTGCAAGAGTTACTTAGTAAGGGCTTTATACGCCCTAGCACCTCACCTTGGGGAGCCTCGACTTTGTTTGCGAACAAGAAAGATGGGTCCTTGAGATGGTGCATAGATTACCGTAAATTGAATCAAGCCACGGTTAAGAATAAATACCCCTTGCCAAGAATAAATACCCCTTGCCCAGAACAGATGATCTCTTCGACCAACTTAAGGGCTCTCGCTGTTCTTCTAAGATAGATTTAAGATCGGGTTATCACCAAATCCAAGTTAGAGAAGAGGACATTCCCAAGACTGCCTTTCGTACCCGATATGGTCATTACGAGTACTTGGTTATGCCCTTTGGGTTGACTAACGCCCCAGCCACATTCATGGATCTAATGAATAGGATTTTTCGGGAGTTTCTTGACAAATTTGTGGTCGTCTTTGTCGATGATATTCTTATTTATTCACCTTCTGACGAGGAGCATGAAGGGCATCTTCTTACTATCCTGTAACTTCTTAGGGAGCATCGGTTATATGCGAAATATGAGAAATGTGAATTATGGCTTTCGGAAGTGAAGTTCTTGGGTCACGTAGTTTCGGGAGATTGAGTTATGGTGGATTTTTAAAAAATAGGAGCTGTGCAAAATTGGGAGCAGTGTAAGAATGCCTCAGAAATTTGTAGCTTTCTGGGCTTAGCCAATTACTACCGCCGATTTGTAAAGAATCTCTCTTCCTTAGCATCACCATTGACTAGATTGACCCGTAAGGGAGTAAGGTTTGTTTGAAGTGAAGCATGTGAGAATTCCTTCCGAGAACTAAAGTTTAGATTGACCACTGCTGGAATTCTTATCATCCCAGAATGAGGGTTAGGTTATATGGTATACTATGATGCCTCAAGAGAGGGATTGGGATGTGTTCTAATGCAAGAGGGAAATGTAGTAGCATACGACTCGCACCAACTGAAGACTCATGAAAGAAACTATCTGACACACGACCTAGAACTTGCTGCTGTTGTTTTCGCTTTGAAGTTGTGGAGACACTATGTTTACGGTGAAAATTTTGAAGTCTTCTCCGACCACAAAAGCCTCAAATACTTATTCTCCTAGAAAGACTTGAATCTCCACCAACGAAGATGGATGGAGTTTCTAGAGGACTATGATTTTGAAATACAGTACCACCCCGGTAAACCCAGTGTAGTAGCGGATGCCTTGAGTAAAAAATTGGTAAGTACGATGGCCAGTCTAGCGATGAGGGAATGGAAGATGATGGGGGATACCAATGAATTTTCTTTATAGCTCGATTTATCTTTGGAACAAGCTACCTTCTTACCACCATCACACAACCAACCCTTGTTACAAGAGTAATTGAAGCACAACTGGGCGATCTGGAAGCGGAGGCAATTAAAGGGAGAATTCATCATGGGAAGGAAGAGAGGGGTTTAAATGTTCATGCAGACTCCAGTGTTCGCTACCTCGACCGATTGTCTATACCTGAATCCATGAGAAATGAAGTTTTGAGGGACTGCCATCATTCCCGCCTAGCTGTGCATTCGAGGGGTACCAAAATGTATCATGACCTAAGCCATTAATTTTGGTGGAGGGGTATGAAAAAGGATGTAGCCTCATATGTGTCCAAATGTCTAACATGTCAACAAGTTAAGGCTAAACAACAAAGCCGGGCTGGAATGTTGCAACCTCTTCCAGTTGCTGAATGGAAATGGGAACACGTCAACATGGACTTTGTTTTTGGCTTCCCTAGGACTTAAAGAACTAATGATGCGGTATGGGTGATTGTTGACAGACTCACTAAGTCAGCTCATTTCCTCGCTATGAGCATAGAAGGCTCAATAGAATTTCTAGCTGAACTTTATGTTCATGAGATTGTTCTCCTCCATGGGGTACCAATGAGTATAGTGTCTGATAGAGACCCTTGCTTTATAGCCAGGTTATGGTAGAGTCTTCAAAGCGCCTTGGGTACTCAATTGAACTTTAGTACTGCATACCACCCACAAACCGACAGGCAATCTAAACGTGTTATCCAGATTTTAGAGGATATGTTGTGGGCATGTGCGTTAGATTTTATAGGGTCTTGGGAGAAGCACCTACCCTTGGTTGAATTTACTTATAATAATAGCTTTCAAGCAAGTATTGGGATGGCAACTTTCAAGGCATTGTATGGGCATCCGTGTAGATCATCGGTGTGTTGGACTGAAGTATGAGATTCACCTTTGTTAGGCCCTGATCTAGTTCATGAAGCTACCAAGAAAATAGCTGTGATGACCGGGTCTCTTTTTCTCTCTTTCATTTCCTTTTTTTGGTGTCGTTCTCTTGGGGCTCTCGTTGAGTTTGAAGCGTTCGGGGGACGTTCCCAATTGGAAACTATTATTTTTATCTTGTTTGGTGTCGATTTTCTTTAATTTCAGAGAGCATGGGGTCAGGTCCGAAGTGCCTGGGGGTGAAGCAAAAATCTGCTGGGTTGCTGGGCCAGGGCCACACGTGCGGGAGGCCAAGTCGCACGTGCGGGAAGTGAGGTGTTTGGCTGGGGAGCACACTGCTTAAAAACTAGGTGCGAGCTGAGGTGCAAGGGAATTCCTGCACGTGCGGGGATGAGGGCCACACGTGCAGGAAGGAGCGCTCTGCACGTGCGGTGATGGGTGCCGCACGTGCGGCACTCTGCAGTCCAAAAATCCCTATTTTTTTTCCCTTTTGGGTCCGAAGGTGTATCTCATTTTTGACACTTCTTTCTCTCTCTAAAGCATATTTTTCTCTTCCTTCTCTCTAGAAAAACCTCCCTAAACACCCATAGACTTTGATCCTTGCAAATCTTGAGTTGAGAATCATCATCTTCTCCATCCAATTTTGAAGATCAAGAGTTAGAGCCCCATTTGGTGTGGTGGAAGTCAAGCTTTCTCATCTTTGAAACTAGGGTTTTTCTTCTCCATCTTCTCAAGGACCTTGAGGAAGGGTTTTCTTGAGTTATATATACATGTTGTGTTATATATTTGTTGATTTAAAAGCTTTTCTTGAAATTCTTGGGTTGATGTTGTTTTGCTACAAATATAGAAAAAGTTGTGAAGAAATGGTTTGATCCCAAATCTTTCCTTTCTATGAGAGTATTCTTTTGACAAAACTCAAGAAAATGCGATTTTTTATTTGGGTTTCTCTATGAAATGGAAGGATGGTGGGTTTGATGAAAACCCTAGAAATTGGGGATTTGAAAGGATAGAAAATGTCTATGGTAATTTATTCTTCTTGTGTTTAAGTGAATGGATGGGTGTTTTAGAAAATAATCATCTATTTGATATGTGTATTGAAACGAAGAATTTTGTCTCAAAACTATTGTTGATTATATAATGGTATAATGTTGTGAGATGACACAAAAATGTTGTACACTATAGATTGTGGAAATCAAGAAAAATGAAGACTTATGTTTGAAAATAATACATGTGGCCTTCGAAAGGATTAAATTGAATAGAATTGTGTATGATATAAATTATTGTTGCATGTGAAGACGCATGGGTATTTTTGTGTGAAATGGCTTTGAAGAAAAGAAATGAGAAATGGGATTGATTGATATGGCTATGGAATTATTTTGAGAATAGAAAGTGCTACGAGTTAGTAATCATTGCACCATGTTTTATTTGAGTTATTCTTATTTGATGCATCTTGTCATGAGTCGAAAAAACATTTAATTTGAGAAAGATTATATTGCAATAAGAACTATGGAAATGTGTATGGGGTAAATACGGTGGTAAGTCCGGATAGGGGGTGTAGATGATTTGATAAGTTGGCTTGAGTATCCAAGGTGAACGACCATAAACCAGCGCGGATAGGTGTCGAGTCTTCCGGTTAATACCGGTAAAAATGACAGTTTGGTAGTACTTGTAGAGTCTACTTGCAGACACCAGCCTAGGGATTACTAGAGTCGTATTTACCACCCCAATTGATTTAAATGATTGGAAACTTTGGGAAAATGTTGAGGTTGTAAATGATTGTTGAAAAGATAGAAATCTTCAAAATGTGCATGAAATGGATTTTCCTCAAAGGATGCATGGCATGGTATTTACATTTGCATTGTTTTAAGCGTATGCATAGCTGTATATACTTTGTAAGAATTCTCTGCTGGGCTTTGTGCTCACCCCTACGGGATTTGGTGCAGGTAAAGATGTGGTGATCCCGCCGAATTGAGGGCGTGGATATTTGTGTGAGGAGTATATGACTCTCCCTTTTTGTTGTAAATTTTGTAAAGCCAAGGGCTAACATGTATGGGTCCGAGAGACCATTTTGTGTAACTAGGCTATTGCCTTGGAAGAAATAAGCCCTTAAGGGCATTTTAATTGCTTTTGAGACTAGATGCTTCACATGCTATAGATTCATGTGACTCTTTTATCATTTGAATGTATATTCGCATGTGAACTTTTGTATAAATTCTCTCACTGATTATGTAAGGAAGGAAGGTTTATGGCTATGGTTTAGTAAATGTTTATCGATGGGGGCAGTTCACGTTGGTATATTTTCGGGGCGTTACAATAGCCCTCATTCATGTATTCTTGAAGATCTCTCCTAGGAAGGTGTTAATGAGGTCTGGCCGAAGAGGGAAGTTAGCACCTAGATTTATTGGCCCTTTTGATATCATTGAGCATATTGGAGAAGTGGCGTATCGCCTTGCCTTACCGCCTCAGCTCTCGGGAGTCCATAATGTGTTTCATGTGTCTATGCTCCATAAATATGAACCCGACCCCTCTCACGTGTTAGATTGGACGGAAATCGAGGTGAACAATGATGTATCTTATGAAGAGAAACCGATCCAAATTCTTGATACCTGAGAACAAGTGTTAAGAGGTAGGATAATCCCTCTAGTTAAGGTGTTGTGGCACCATCATGGTGTGGAGGAAGCGACATGGGAACGAGAAGCCGAAGTACGTGAGAAATATCCAGAATTATTCTCAAGTTTGTGGTGTAATGATTTCCTTGCTTTTCCTAGGTATCTAATGAATTTAAACATGAGCCACAATTTCCTAATGTTTTCTTCATTTTCATTTTTTAGTTTGGGGTGATATCATATCCAATTGGATGTTGTAGTGGATTTATACGCGTATTACTGTTGTCTTGAATTGTTGTTGTATTGGAAGTGAGCGAAAATTTTCCATTGTTCCCTTGTTCTTGACTCTTGAATTCAAATGGGTATATATGTATATTGTTTAATGGTGGGATTGCTAAGGGTTGATAAGCCTATTCCTATTATCATATCTTCGTGGTAAGCCAGACAATATATTGATATTGCCATATGTTATACCAGGTGGAAAATGACTGTTAATTTCGGGGGGAAAATTTCTTAAAGGGGAGAGATTGTGACATTTTGTTTTGAGGGTCGCTCGAGCGAGGAAAGTGTCACTCGAGCGCAGAATTGTTGCTCCTAGTATCTTGCGGGTTTGCAGGCATGCTCGCTCGAGTGAGGAAAGCTTCGTTCAAGCATAGAATGCTAGCTTCCAATAGTTTCACTGTATCACTGCAAAACTTCTGAGGCCTTTCTTTTTCTGCTCGAGTGGCGAAGTTGTCGCTCGAGCAAGTCATTTGGATTGTGTCTGGTTGCTTGAGCGTAAGAAGTCACGCTCGAGCGAGCTTCGTAATATATGCTTTTTAAATACAATGATTCTAGATCATTCTCTCACCTATTTTTTTCTATCTTCCATCTCCTCTTCCTCTCTCTATGAAACCCTAAGTTTCCACTATAAAATACCTCTCATACACTTGAAATCCAACCAAAATCTCTTGCTAGGAGTGAAGAACACTTGAAGATTATCATTGTCTACCGATTGGATTGTGGGTTTGCGAAAGATTCTTGTAGGAGTTTGACTTTTTCACTTGATTTTCGAGGTAGGGATACCTTTACCCTAGTATTTCTTCATTTTGAAGAGATTTCATGGTATTGTTGTGATTTATGAGCTAATTTGAGGGTTTTGTTATATTAAACCCATATTTTACATAACTAAACCATTTTGCTTGACATTTTGCTTCAAATTTCTTAACTCCCTTTTTCAAAACATGTATATAAAGGTTGTTAAAACCTATATCTATGATAAAGGAGAAAAACCCCCAAATTTGGTAAAACTATAAATTCTCAAATTGAGTAGAAAACACTAAATTGAATGAAATTTCTTTTGATTCATGGAATATTGTGAATAATAAAGAGATGAAAGAAGTGGATGTTGATATAGTAAAGGAATTGTGCCTTGAATGTTATTATTCTTTGAATATTATGTGGTGTTCATCTATGGTGATGTTGGATGCTTGTGATGGAAATAGAAAAATGTGATTGAATTGTTAATGATGCATGAGTCCAGGTTGAGTCAGTTTTGGAAATGTGGTGTTTTGTCAGTACCCGTGCCGGG
>JAPPVO010007550.1:0-28741 GCA_030407325.1 Camellia japonica | reverse complement strand
ACTTTCAACTCTACCTTAAAAGCTGGTAGCCCAGGAGGATCCAATGAATTTAAAAACTCATTAGGATATCTGTTTGTAATGGAAGGATCAATTTCATCTCTTCAGCCATCTTATCTGCAGCAAGATACGTATATGTATTCCCTGGAAAAATATTCAACGCCAATATTGATAGCACTGACATCATCATTTCGTGCAGAAAGAATTGTACGTTCTGTTAAGAATGATGGAGTTGATGTATCTGCCACAATCCAATTGTGGATAAACTGCTGAGAGTATTCCTTTAGATCCTGGATTTGTGTATTGTTAAAGGAATTTTAATGATTTCTTGCGGATTGGTTCCAACCTATATAAATAAAATAAAAAAATTTAAAAAAATGGTGTAATCAAAGTATCATCAAATGGTATAATCAAAGTTCGAATGAGTATTACCTCCGTCAAGAATTTTGCAAAAATAGCATTTCCAAGGTTTGCATGATTCAAGCGCATATTCAAATCTAAAGATAAAACATGTAGATCCTTCCACAAAACAGAGTGTCTCAATGATGCATTCACAATTTGCTCACGAACTCCTTTGGTTATAACTGGTAAGATTTGTCGAAAGTCTCCACCAAGAACAACAGTGATACCCCCAATGGCTTTTCACAATCACAAATATCTCGAAGTGTGCGATCAACCGCCTCAACACAATGTCTATGTTGCATAGGAACTTCATCCCCAAATTATGAGTTTTGTTTCTCTAAACAATTCAGCCTGTAATGATTGCTTGCTAAACCCACAAACTGAATTTTCCAAGACATCCAATGGAATGGAAAATGTTGAATGTGCAGTGCGACCTCCTACTAATAGCAATGATGCAATTCCAGATGGCCAAGGCTGCGACATTTTAATGCAATCGTATTGTACAAAAATGTTTTCCCCGTTCCAGCACCGCCATTCAAAAGAAAATAGTCCCTTTACTTTCAAAGACTGAAGAAGTGATTGCGTTATAAGCAGTTCGTTGTCCATTATTGAGGCGATCAATAGTAATTTGCACATCTGTCTGTTGTGCCTCATTATGTAGTTGTTGATGTTCAAATATCAATCGGTTACCAACTGTTGCACTCAATTTGCTATAGGTTGTGGCATGGGCGGAAGTCAATTAAACTCTTTCCTGATTCTTGAAGCATTTGATTCAAAAATACAAAACCATAATCTTCAATTTGAGCCTCAGTTGGGTTAGAAATGGCAAACAATGTACGAAGCTTATGTGCAAGATCATCACAGATATGCATTGAAAATTGATTCCATAACGCATGTGGTTGTAGTGGAAAACATTGGGTCAGAATAATACAAAACAATCTCCTCAATTGATATCCAGTTTTCATAACTGCATCCTCTTTCAGGCACTGTATCCATTCTTCATCATCTTCTAAGAGTCCTCTGGCAACACATGCTGATTTAAAAACGTCTCATGCAAAACATTGTTAACTGTACGTAAACATTGAAACGATCTTGGCCCTTTGACAACAGTTAACAACAAACGCAGAAAAAATCTTTCACCACAGTTAGGCTAGCAAAGTACATTCTAATTCTACAATTGCCTTGCATATCCATGTTCTCTTGTTTCCATCTATGTTCTGACTTGAGCCAAACAAAATGTTGCGGAAATTCTTGGTAAGTGAATTGGCATTCATTTCATTGGAAGCACAATAATCAAAAAAACCAGTAAGAGTCGATTTTTGTTGCGCAGCTCTAGAAAATCATCATTTCCAATGAGTCATTAGGATTGAAAAGAACACGATGCATTCCAGGTAGATGAAGTGCCAATCGAACAACTGTTGGCATCTCTGCATGCAAATGATGACCGAATATTCTCCAAGCAGCTTCTGGTGGTCCAATATACCTCGCATCAAGATATTGTTGGATCTCATTAATCAATCCCAAACCATTGTTGTGCGATCATAACCCTTGTAAATATACTTATGTATATACTTAACACATCTCACTCCAGCACAAACTTCTACATTTATATGATAGTTGAACCGTTTAGAAAGATATGCATTGTATGGTACCACATCCCTGTTATCAACTTCCTGTCCTGTCCTCTCACAGTATATACTTGACACACTATTGCGACGACGATAGATTGGATATCCATCTTGGTCCATAGTTGTTGATTCTGCAAAGGCTCGAGGGTATTTCTTAGTACATCTACCATTTTCCATACATGGTGCTTGGGGGATTTCGAGCACACATGGTCCATGTACCATACAACACTTGACAGTTTCAAAAAGTGTAGGATCATCTTTTGGATCTGGAAATTCTGCACAAACTAATTTGTCTACTTGAGCACATGTTCGAATTTTGTCTGGACCTTTAAGAAAGAGAAGCGCATGCATATGTGGTAGGCCTCGTTTTTGGAATTCAATTGTAAAAACATGTGCAACTTTATTACTGAACACTTTGTTTGTCTCTATCTCCTTCATCAAACACTTTCTTTTTAGCTCAAAAACACGGGCAATCAAATCCGGACGATCAATAGCTTTTTGGTGTGGTAATAATGCCGAAGTAATTTCAGGCCAATTGGGATTTGCAGTCATGGTGAGAAAAATATCTGGGTGCTGGTTGTATCGCGTGATAGCCATTGAATCTTGAAAGATTTCAAACATATGTCTAGGACTGCCAGTAAATGAAGATGGCAAAATAAACCTTTGACCAATTTGATTAGGTCGCAAGTCATCTGGATCAATATCGCTTAAATCTTGGTAAAGTTCAGCCCGAATTTTTTTTTGATTAAGCTTGTAGTACGTCAACCGATTTTGCTCAGTTGCAGCCCAAGCATCTACCAAAAACTCTTGGAATAGTTTTCCACCTCTCAAATTGTTGAATACTCTGTAGGTCGCTCAAACAAACGATAACTATAAAAATCCATTTGAGTAAGTCGATCAGTTGAAGGCCGATCATGTTTAACGTCCCACAATTTCAACTCAGGTTCCCATCCGAGCTCACCATACGGGAATAATAAAACATAATGCAATGGCAAATACGCTGGGTGACATTCATTAATTTGCATCAGTTCGTTATTTCCCTGTAGATGTAAAACAACATCTCTCATTCCAGTAACCTCGGTTCCATTACCTGGTATTACAATTGCAATCTCATCAGCAGTTGGTAGGTTATACCGTCGTCGGTCTGTTGCTGCTGACTGTGAAGATGAGCAGGTAGATTTTGTCCAGTGAAGGCTAATTGATTCAAAATTGCATGAGCTTGGCGAAATTTGTCTACAAATGCATTAACTTGCAACAAACTATCTTGAATAGTTTTGAGAACATCCCTTCGTAAGTGAGGATTTCTACAATTTCGAACTTCTAAAGCTGAATCAGGATCATAAATGTACAACTGAGCATAAGTCGCATCCTGACCTGGCTGTGGTAGAAGTGATCCTGTTCGATGTCGCAATTCCCCATGGATAATAAATGGTTTAGGGCCGCTTCCCCTTAGTACTCTGGGATCCAATGTAGCACCAAGACTTGTAAAAGCATTGGCTGCATTGTATATTCGAGTATAACGTCGAAACGATCTTTCATCATCCCCATCATATAATGCTTGAAGCGGTGGAGGGGGTGTCATAAGAAGAGGTAGCCTAGTCTTTCCTTTTGAACAGCAAGTTCCAAATAGGGGACGCTTTCGAGATGATTGTGCTAATTTTTCATCCATCCAATGTAAGGCTGAACAGTAAGGACATAACACATCCATCTTGCCGAGAGAATGACGACATGAATTCATGTGTGATTGAGTATTAATCGCAGTACTTGTAGTCATATCTTCTAATTCATCATCTGTACATAGATCTTCTTGAAGAAATGTGACTGTAGAATTAGGCCTACAAATATTTGTTGTGCATAAATTAAAATTTATACACATGTAAAAGTAAGAGTATTATTTAAAGATTAAACATGTTTTTAATTTTCCAATTCCGAGCTAAAGATGTACTTTCCATAGAGAACGAACATGTGGATGCATGTGTAACCATTATTCGTTTTTGTGCCAACGAAGTATCCGCAAGTGTCTTTGTACCCTGTTCTAGGCAAGCATGACTGCGACGACTCGGTGTTAATGAAGGAAAGTCTTTAACATATGCTCCTAATCTCTCTCGTTCTTGTCGCAAGCGGTGTCTCGATTGATATGCAGAGCATGCATTTTCATTTCTTTCACGTTCTCGTCGTGCACGTTGAGCTAATACAGCTCTTGATATAACATAACCATTGGGTCCCTAAAATATGAATATTAAATCATTGAATGCTTAAAATGCAAATATTATCAAGTACCATTTTCCATTGTCCAAAGAAAATACCAAGAATTTAGAGAAAATGTTATAAATCTTGCCCATGACTACCTAGTTTTATAATAATAAATTGTGTGTGGTTGTTACACTAATGAACAAATGTTCGAAACAACTTATGAGAATAAAAACGTTCGACCAGCAAATTGTGTGGTTTTGTAACAGTAATGAACAAATGTTCGATCAGCAGATGAGCTTCATAAAGTATCCCCATTTTCTTGTAGGGCCCATGCACTTACAGGAGACACTATATATTCCTTTCTCACTATATATTCCTTCATAAAGTGTTCCCTATATATTTCTTTCTTCCTAAGAATATACAGGAGACACCAAAAAATGTGCATAAAATACAATTATGGCTAAATAAAATACAATATATGAAGATATAAAAATAAAAACTAAAAAAACTCTACAAAATCAATAACAACCATACCGCTGAACATGCATTTTCCTTTCACTTGCCCTTGCAATCAGTGGCCCTTAATTTAACGGATTGAGTCATTTTAGTCCAATACATAACGGTTGTTAAGTTTAGTGGACAGAAAGTTAAACTATGTGTCAATTTGGTTCCTGTAGTTTACAGGAATGCGGTAATTTAGTTCCTATCAAAACCGAGCAAATTAAAATAGCCTGACACATTGTGTAAACTACAGGGACTAAATTGACATATTGTGTAAACTTTCCGTCCACCAAACTTGACAACCATTATTTATTGGACTAAAATTAAGGGGCAAAATCGAGCAAATTGAAACAAATAATTTGACACATCGTGTAAAGTATAGGGACCATTTGCATAATTTACCCAATAAATTTATTATTATTATTTTTTAAAAATTTGAATAGCACTTTTCTATATTTATAGATGTAAATAAGTTGTCAAAATGATACCTCTCACAAGGGAAGCACTATAAATGGTGTGTGCTGTATGCACATTATAACTAAAGAAAAAATAGCATAATTTCATATTTTTTGAGTCATAACTATATATAAAAAAAAAAAAAAAAAATCAAAATCAAACATGCGAGGCATAACTAAAATAAGGTCATTACTAAAGAAGAAAATTGGTCATAACTATAAAAAAAAATGACATAACTCAAAATTGTCATTTATAATCTATATAATAAATTGTATGGTTTTGTTATACAAAAAAACAAATATTCGGCCAACTTATGAAAAAAAAAATTGCCCATTTTCTCTCTCCTCTCTTTATCTCTTATCTCAAAATTTTCGCCCACTTACATTGAAAAGTGGTGCAGATTTACACATATATACAGGAGACACTTAAAAAAGTGCACAGTTTAAAAGATAAAAATACAATTGTGGTTTAAAATAAATAATTGGACATTTTCAAAAACACTCTACAATTATAGCTTAGAATACAAACATACGAAAACTAACAATTTAAAAAAAAAAAAAAACACTTTACAAAAACCATTAAGAACTATACCGCTGGACATGTATTTTCTTTTCCCTTGCCCTTGGAAGCATAAGACACCTTTTCTTTTCCTTTCGACATTGCCTTTGCATTTTCCTTTTCCATTGCCTTTAAAAAATAACCAGAGTCTAAGAAATAACCAAAGTATAAGAAATAAAAATAAATTAAAAAAAATGATAAGAAAGTAATGTTTGGGCTGACATTAGAAATACGAACAACATTGAAATCATGCTCATCACGAATCACTACACCGACATTTCTTTGTTGAAGAAACTGAACCTATACATACAAAAACAAATAAGTAGCTGATATGTACACAAAATGAAATTTTATAAGACGATGAGTAAATGGAACGAATATTACAGTTCGTTGCAAGTCTCCATCCAGCTGTAAAAAATAAGGAAATTTTTTTTTTTTATAATCAGAACCTATAATACAAAAGTATTTTTTAAAAATCTATGTACCAGTTTTTTTAAAAAAGACAACTTACATTATCCATAATGTTAGAGGTCGTTCCAGCTTAATATTGCCAAAACCTGTAATACAAAAGTTAACTTCAGTAAATACATATTAATCCAATAATACATAATACAAAAGTGGACCTGTAAAGGTTTTGGAATACATAACTTATGTAAATACAAAAGTTATTTTAATTCACCAAGTGAAACCAAATGAAGCAATCAATAGATACTTAAATGGAATCAAACATATCGATGACTTAAGCTTTGTTGAATTTAATTGAACTAAAAGAGGTTTAAATGGAACTGCAAAATTTATAAAGTTAATTCATATGACAAACTAATAAAAAATCATCAATCATTTTGAAATCCACAGTTAATTCATATGATAAAATATCTCATTAAAGGAATTAATTAAAAATCACACTGGAAAAAAAAAAATCACACATATGACAAACTAATAACCCAACAATCATTTTCCGCCACCAAAAGGAGTTGTGTTTCCAAGAATGTATTTATTGAAATTAACAAATAACAAAAGATTTGCAATAAATCCACAGTTTGGAAATAATAATTTAACTCCAAACATTTTCAGGTATTGGTAACACAATCTGAATCCAAACAACATCAAAAGAAATTAGTAATGAATCTTACTATTTTTCTTACAAATTAATAAATATTAAAATTGTCCAAGATGCCACATCATCCCAACTTGGCAAAGGGTGCAAATGAGTAGAAACATGTGTAGTAGTAAAGTCAACAAATATATATTGTTGCACCTGAAGTGGACAAACTCAATCTCACAATTTCAGAGGCTATGAAATTATCCTCTGTAATTTAATAAAGTCAAACTCAACCATCCAAATCTCACAATTTCAGAAGCCATGAAATTATCCTCTATTTTTTTCAATAATCAAACACCCAGAAAATCCAAAAACCAACAAAGTAAGGACCAAAAAAAGTCAAAAATTCGGCATATTTGACTATCAAAGCCTATTGAAAGTTTATTTAGCAAAGTTGAGAGCTCCATCCACTAAACAGCAAGTTATAGACAGTAGAGGATAACTCGGAACTTAAAATTATATTTGAAACACTTTATCATTATATATTTGAGACCCATTATTCGGAACATATTGAACACATTATATTTGAAACACATTATCAACACATTTAGACCGTAAATCTATATAAATATAACCTGTTGGCTGGAAATTTTAGAGGTTGATGCAGCTTAGTATTGTCAAAACCTGTAATACAAAAGTGAACTTAACTAAATAAATATTAAATACATAGCATATTTTAATTCACCAAGTCAAACCGAACGAAGCAACCAATAGATACTTAACATATCAATGGCTCCTACATTATTGTTAGGAATCAAACATATCGATGGCTTAAGCTCTACTGAATTGTATTGAGCTCATTCAAGAAATTAAAAAATCAATTTATAAAAAATCACATAGATAAAATCATATAGAAACTAATAACCTACCAATCATTTTCCGCCACCAAATTTTACTAAAATTAAACAATTTATCAAAATGAGTCCAACGGAAACTATCAATAAAATACATCAATCACTTAGTACTTTGCTTCCAAGAATCTATTTATTAAATTAACAAATAACAAAAGCTTTGCACATCTACATAGTTTTAAAATAATAATTTCACTCCAAACATTAAATAAATAAAAAATAAATCAGTCTGTTAGAAACACAATTTGACTCCAAACAACAGGAAAAGAAAATATTAATGAATGTTACCATTTTTCTTAGCAAAGGGTGCAAATGAGTATGACATATACATATTAGCAAAGGGTGAAAATATATAATTCTGCACCTAAAGTGGACAAAGTGAACCACTAAAGTCTACCGCTAAAGTCAAAAAGCCAATAAATAATTTCATAAAAAATAATTCATCCACCAGGTGGTAAACCACTAAAATGTCTCCAAGATATACCTAAGCTAACTTTTTTTTTTCACAAAAGATAGATATGATAAAGAAATATTTCAATGTACATAAGAAAATAACCTTAAAAGATATAAGAATTGACTTTCCAAGATTTGTTTCATTTTTGTAAGAAAATACAAAAAAGAAGCGGAAAAGATAAAAAATAAATTGGTTTACTTAATTTTTTTTTTCCTTCCATAACCTTAATTTATTTTGTGCTTCCTCAATTTAAAAAAAGTTATGATACACTGCCTTAGGCATTAAAACCATATAAATCCCCAAACATATCTTATGTTTAGCATAGGAAAACGTTTTAACCATGAACAACAATAAATAAAGCCAATCCCAGAAGATATGTTATATTTACCATAAGTCTTAATGGCACTTCCAAACACAATCAGACTCAAATCAAAATTGGGTGAATTCCTATAACGAAGCTAATTAATTTTAGAACTTGAGATCCAACTGATGCTATCTAAGACCGGGAACACATCTTATAGAAAAGGTAAGAACCGGAACACATCTAAGACATGAAACCAATACAGTGTATACAAACCAAATTGTTTTAAAAATAAAAAATAAAAATGTAGTGATATTGTACAATTTCCTGAGCTGATAAATATAAAATAAAATAAAATAAAAGATTCCCTAGGTTTATTACCAAATAGGATAGAATATTTTCCAAATCCTTAGAAACACAAACACATATGGAGGCCATTATTTTCCAAAAACAACCCTTTATGGCCAAAAATTGTCCGATTTATTGATTAATCCCCAAAAACTGTTTGACACAAAAATTATGAAATTAAAGCTTGAACAGTATATAATACCACAAATTCAAACCAAAGTATGAATTTAAGAAATCAAACAGTACAATACCACAGTATGAATTTAAAAAATTAACTCATGAATTCTATAAGGGTCTTTTCGTTGAAATAGAAAAATACGAAATGTGGTTTAGATTTCCATACTTACCACATCTGTAAAATTAATTTAACTCCTAATAAAATTCAAACTAATAATAGATTAAAAAAATGAGTTTAATTTGACAAATAGATTAATTTTACAAACTATTGTAATAAAATTCAAATGTTATCGAATACAAACTAATAAATTCGAATGTTATCAAAATGCTATACAAACTAATAAACATGTGTTTTATGCAATAAATAAAACTCAAACTAAGGCCTTGTTTAATACTACCAATCAAGCATGCCCTAAGTGTCATTCAAGGAGAAAAGAAAAAAAAAAAAAAAACAAAAACAAACAACAACAAACAAACAAACAAAGATTAATTTAACTCCTATCTATATTGGTTAAATTTGAAACATTAGATAAAAAGTCAAAAACTAATACAAAAAATAAACCCATTCAACACAAAAAACATATTTACCATAAGTCTTAATGGCACTTCCAAACACAATCAGACTCAAATCAAAATTGGGTGAATTCCTATAACGAAGCTAATTAATTTTAGAACTTGAGATCCAACTGATGCTATCTAAGACCGGGAACACATCTTATAGAAAAGGTAAGAACTGGAACACATCTAAGACATGAAACCAATACAGTGTATACAAACCAAATTGTTTTAAAAATAAAAAATAAAAATGTAGTGATATTGTACAATTTCCTGAGCTGATAAATATAAAATAAAATAAAATAAAAGATTCCCTAGGTTTATTACCAAATAGGATAGAATATTTTCCAAATCCTTAGAACACAAACACATATGGAGGCCATTATTTCCAAAAACAACCCTTTACTGGCCAAAAATTGTCCGATTTATTGATTAATCCCAAAAACTGTTTGATACAAAATTATTGAAATTAAAGCTTGAATAGTATATAACCCACAAATTCAAACCAAAGTATGAATTTAGAAATCAAACAGTACAATACCACAGTATGAATTTAAAAAATTAACTCATGAATTCTATAAGGGTCTTTTCGTTGAAATAGAAAAATACGAAATGTGGTTTAGATTTCCATACTTACCACATCTGTAAAATTAATTTAACTCCTAATAAAATTCAAACTAATAATAGATTAAAAAAATGAGTTTAATTTGACAAAATAGATTAATTTTACAAACTAATAAAATTCAAATGTTATCGAATACAAACTAATAAATTCGAATGTTATCAAAATGCTATACAAACTAATAAACATGTGTTTTATGCAATAAATAAAACTCAAACTAAGGCCTTGTTTATACTACCAATCAAGCATGCCCTAAGTGTCATTCAAGGAGAAAAGAAGAAAAAAAAAAAAAAAACAAAACAAACACAAACAAACAAACAACAACAACAAAGATTAATTTAACTCCTATCTATATTGGTTAAATTTGAAACATTAGATAAAAAGTCAAAAACTAATACAAAAAATAAACCCATTCAACACAAAAAACATATTTACCATAAGTCATAATGGCACTTCCAAACACAATCAGACTCAAATCAAAATTGGGTGAATTCCTATAACGAAGCTAATTAATTTTAGAACTTGAGATCCAACTGATGCTACTAAGACCGGGAACACATCTTATAGAAAAGGTAAGAACTGGAACACATCTAAGACATGAAACCAATACAGGTAAGAACTGGAACACATCTAAGACATGAAACCAATACAGTGTATACAAACCGAATTGTTTTAAAAATAAAAAATAAAAATGTAGTGATATTGTACAATTTCCTGAGCTGATAAATATAAAATAAAATAAAATAAAAGATTCCCTAGGTTTATTACCAAATAGGATAGAATATTTTCCAAATCCTTAGAAACACAAACACATATGGAGGCCATTATTTTCCAAAAACAACCCTTTACTGGCCAAAAATTGTCCGATTTATTGATTAATCCCCAAAAACTGTTTGACACAAAAATTATGAAATTAAAGCTTGAACAGTATATAATACCACAAATTCAAACCAAAGTATGAATTTAAGAAATCAAACAGTACAATACCACAGTATGAATTTAAAAAATTAACTCATGAATTCTATAAGGGTCTTTTCGTTGAAATAGAAAAATACGAAATGTGGTTTAGATTTCCATACTTACCACATCTGTAAAATTAATTTAACTCCTAATAAAATTCAAACTAATAATAGATTAAAAAAATGAGTTTAATTTGACAAAATAGATTAATTTTACAAACTAATAAAATTCAAATGTTATCGAATACAAACTAATAAATTCGAATGTTATCAAAATGCTATACAAACTAATAAACATGTGTTTTATGCAATAAATAAAACTCAAACTAAGGCCTTGTTTAATACTACCAATCAAGCATGCCCTAAGTGTCATTCAAGGAGAAAAGAAGAAAAAAAAAAAAAAAAAACAAAACAAACAAACAAACAAACAAACAAACAAAGATTAATTTAACTCCTATCTATATTGGTTAAATTTGAAACATTAGATAAAAAGTCAAAAACTAATACAAAAAATAAACCCATTCAACACAAAAAACATATTTACCATAAGTCATAATGGCACTTCCAAACACAATCAGACTCAAATCAAAATTGGGTGAATTCCTATAACGAAGCTAATTAATTTTAGAACTTGAGATCCAACTGATGCTATCTAAGACCGGGAACACATCTTATAGAAAAGGTAAGAACTGGAACACATCTAAGACATGAAACCAATACAGGTAAGAACTGGAACACATCTAAGACATGAAACCAATACAGTGTATACAAACCGAATTGTTTTTAAAAATAAAAATAAAAATGTAGTGATATTGTACAATTTCCTGAGCTGATAAATATAAAATAAAATAAAATAAAATAAAAGATTCCCTAGGTTTATTACCAAATAGGATAGAATATTTTCCAAATCCTTAGAAACACAAACACATATGGATGCCATTATTTTCCAAAAACAACCCTTTACTGGCCAAAAATTGTCCGATTTATTGATTAATCCCAAAAAACTGTTTGACACAAAAATTATGAAATTAAAGCTTGAACAGTATATAATACCACAAATTCAAACCAAAGTATGAATTTAGAAATCAAACAGTACAATACCACAGTATGAATTTAAAAAATTAACTCATGAATTCTATAAGGGTCTTTTCGTTGAAATAGAAAAATACGAAATGTGGTTTAGATTTCCATACTTACCACATCTGTAAAATTAATTTAACTCCTAATAAAATTCAAACTAATAATAGATTAAAAAAATGAGTTTAATTTGACAAAATAGATTAATTTTACAAACTAATAAAATTCAAATGTTATGCAATACAAACTAATAAACATGTGTTTTATGCAATAAACATGTGTTTTATGCAATAAACATGTGTTATCAAAATGTTATACAAACTAATAAACATGTGTTTTATGCAATAAATAAAACTCAAACTAAGGCCTTGTTTAATACTACCAATCAAGCATGCCCTAAGTGTCATTCAAGGAGAAAAGAAGAAAAAAAAAAAAAAAAACAAAAAAAAACAAAAACAAAAACAAAAACAAACAAACAAACAAACAAAGATTAATTTAACTCCTATCTATATTGGTTAAATTTGAAACATTAGATAAAAAGTCAAAAACTAATACAAAAAATAAACCCATTCAACACAAAAAACATGCCCTAAGAGGCAGAGGAAGGTATGTTTATTTTCTTCTTCCAATTTTTCATTTTGTTTATTAAAAGAAAAAAAAAAACGCCCTCTGTTTGGTTTCCTAGCAAGCAGAAACCCACTTTACTTTGTTAATTAATTGGCACAGGTTTTGTTAGACATGGCTTTCTTAGACATGGCTTCTCAATATATATATATACATACTGGAATCATACATAAAGAGAGGGCTTGGGGTTTGAAAAATACGAAATGTGGTTTAGATTTCCATACTTACCACATCTGTAAAATTAATAAAATTCAAACTAATAACAGATTAATTTAACTCCTAATAGATTAATTTTACAAACTAATAAAACTCAAATGTTATCTAATGTTACAAACTAATAAATTCGAACGTTATCAAAATGCTATACAAACTAATAAACATGTGTTTTATGCAATAAATAAAACTCAAACTAAGGCCTTGTTTGATTAACATGTTAATAAAATAGTACCACTAATACTACCAATTAAACATGCCCCAAGTGTCATTCAAGGAGAAAAGAAAAGAAAAAGAAAAAAAAAATAAAGATTAATTTAACTCATATTTATATTGGTTAAATTTGAAACATTAGATAAAAAGTCAAAAACTAATACAAAAAATAAACCCATTCAACACAAAAAACATACCCTAAGAGGCAAAGGAAGGTATGTTTATTTTCTTCTTCCAATTTTTCATTTTGTTTATTAAAAAAAACAAAAAACGCCCTTTGTTTGGCTTCTTAGAAAGCAGAAACCCACTTCAATTTGTTAAGTAATTGGCACAGGTTTTGTTAGACATGGCTTCTCAATATATATATATACATACTGGAATCATACATAAAGAGGGGGTTTGGGATTTGGAATCATATATACATACATATTGGAATCATATGTATATAGATATATATACATTCATAATCATATATAAAAATAAAAATAAAAATAAAAATAAAAGATTAATTTACCTTGTTTGGATATGAAAGGTCTTAAGGAAGTCCATAATGCTTCAGACTCAATGCTTCAAACCTGTTGTCAATATTATTGAAACAAAAGATTATTGAAGATTATTAAAGATATCCAATTCATTAATATTTTGAAAGATTATTAAAACAAAAGATATCCATTGATAGAAATATAAAAATCAAAGTTCAGATTTCCATTTGGCCAATTGTTAGCTACTAATTAATGCTTGGTTGGTTAATAAATCGTAGAGGTTATTTGTAAATCAAATTTGAATGTTATGAAAATGCTATACAAACTAATAAATGGGTAGTACCTTTGATTAATAAAATAGTACCACTATTACTACTAATCAAACATGCCCTAAGTGTCATTCAAGGAGAAAACAAAAAACAAAAAAAAAAAAGATTAATTTAACTCCTATCTATTTTGGTTAAATTTGTTTGCGAATAGGAAAATTAGCTAAAAAGCCAAAAAATAACACATAAAATCAACTCATTCTCTCTATTTAAAAAGCCACAAAAAATAAAATTAAATTATGGACTTGTATCACATACATACATACATACATAAAATACAATTATAGACTTGTGTCCAATCAAAACTCAGTTTTCCATTTTCCCCATTATTTGTAAATCAAATTCGAATGTTATCAAAATGCTATACAAACTAATAAATAGGTGTTTTATGTCCATGCCTGAATGCACTATCTAATAAAATTCTTATATTACAATCTATGTGTTGCAAAAATGTTAACGATCATAAAAATGTTTTATGAAAAGTGTCTCAAAGTTGTGATCAAACAACCAAAAATATTTAGGATCAATCAATCAACCAACAAAGGCTAGATGATTTTTCGTAAAACTTTTAAGAGAAATTATGTATTATGTAGCATACCCAAACAAATATAGCCTTGAATAGTATATCAAAAAAACCATAGGAAGACCACTATATCAAAAGTTACATTGATCACAAATTGTTCTAGGACCATCACAGATGAAACAAACAAATTTAGAAGAGTAAACCAAACCAAGCCTTAAGTCCCATCAAATGGGATCGATTGCATAAATAAAAATGTACACAATAAAATAATAATTAGTTTAATAAAAATTAAAATTAAAATTAAAAAAGCCATTGCCTATTTTGAAGAGTGATTGTGGTCAGCCACCATGACAAAATAAGAAGCCACTTACACACAAATGCAAAAAATATATTCTTGAAACCCCAAACACATTTCTCATGTGATGGTATTTTTTGGTGCCCAAAATATTAGAGTGATTTCATGTGGACAATGACACTTTTTACCAAGAAAGGTAATATATCTTGTATATAAGAATAGTTATAGCGACCCCGGTCTTTTCCCATTTGATTAGTGTTTCCGGACTTAAGTTCCGTAGATTCCATTATCATATTGTGTTGTTGTTGTGTCTTGTAATTCTTCAGTTGTGAGTTGTGGAATATGTTGGGCAGGTTATTGCAGGTTGGTTGGGTTTAGAAACCAATAGTTGATGTCCAGTTTTTGCTTGGTCGCTCGAGCGAGCTCTTCTTCGCTCGAGCGAGGTCTTGATTGTGGTCCTTCGCTCGAGCCAGGGTCCCTTCGCTCGAGCGAGCTTCGCGTCCAGTACTTAGACCTGAAAGCAGTGTTTTGGGGCTCGAGCGAGCTTTCTTCGCTCGAGCGAGCTGGTTTGTTATTCGCTCGAGCGAGCATTTATTCGCTCGAGCGACGATTTTCTGTGTCTGGTCGCTCGAGCGACCAGGTCTTCGCTCGAGCGAGCCTATCAGGTATAAATACGCAGCAGCGTATTTTAAAACAGTTTTTCAGCCCTTTTGATCCAAAAACCCTAATTTTCGAGTTCTCTCTTTCTCTAAACACCTTCTCTCCTAGGTTTGATCTAGTTAGGGTGGGTTTTTGCCCTAGTTGCTTTACAAATAAGATAGAGGGGAGTGAGGGCTTTTCCATTTATCTGAGAAATTCGTGGTTTGGAGCACTTTGAAGTTTGGGCATCATCTCCTTCTTCTTCTTTCTGAGTTATATATTCGAGGTAGGGATTTCCTACTCCATTTATACGCTTTAATCATAAGTGTTAGTATTTTGGTATGTGGGGGGTAGTTTGGTAATTTTGGTATGTGGGGAGTTTGGTAATTTGGAAGAAACCTTAGGGTTTGGTTTAGATTAATTTGTATAATTAATTTAAAGGAATAATGTGGAATTCGGTTTAATTCATAGAATTGGGAATGTTAAATTTACATTCATTGTTATATTTATTTCTTGTTTAGAAATAACTGTTTTGGGCTATCGGTGGAGGATAGCCATTGATTGTTGTAGACCTTGCATGCGGCTTAGGTATAACTGAAATTATGTCACCTATGTTGACTGTTGAATTAATACAGAACATTACTTGTATTGATTATGTGTTGTATATGGCAATTGTGTGTTTCATTGCATATGCATTTTTATTTGGAGGAGATAGGGGATGAACTCCACGGTTTAGGGGAAGATAGGGGATGGACCTCTAAACCGGATTTATTGGGAGGATAGGGGATGGACTCCAGTAGCATCACTCTTATGTGTGCTTATTGTTTAATAGAAATATTTCTATTTATTGTGAATATGATACATCACTAAAATGTGTATCAGTTGGGAAGTATGGAAGTGAATTGATTGTGAATGATACAATACCACTATGTGTATTGTTATGATTAGGTCTAACTTGAATTGTTATTCCTGTTGAATTGGAAGTAATGGTAATAAAAGATGAAACCCTGTTGAGTTATTTGGCCAGGTTCTGAGCCATAAGTGGAAAGTAAAATGTGCCATAGACAATGTGTCATAGGCAGTAGACATTCGTGTCATGAATATTGTAACTTGATTATAGTGTTAACCATGTATCAGATGCTAATGCTTTAGTTATTGCTTATGCTTTGGTTTAGTATTTCTCTACTGGGCTGTGGCTCACCCTATATGGGAACTTTATTTTTCAGGTTCAGGTGGTTCACTCCCTCCAAGGACTTAGCTTGTGAGGAATTGAATTTGAAGACTTGTTTTATCTGTTATTTGTTTTATTTGAACATTGTAATTCTTCAAGCCTAGGGCTTTATCTGTTTTGAGTTAGAACTCAGTAAATTGTATCCAAGTGTTGGCTTGGCAAGATGTAAGCCCGTAGGGCATTTATTATGGTATTTTATTTCGTAAGACTCTGATGATTGATGTAATAAATAATGTCTTCTTTTAATAATGCATGTTTTGTTTTATATTCATTGGGTTGAATTTTGAGGGCGTTACAACTATGACATTCTGTCTTCTTCTTTTTTCATCTTGTCGCACTCAAATGCCTCTCCAACTCACAGAAAATAATGCAGTGGAATGGAATACATCTATTGATCCTCCATAGCAAATTTTGTTTCATAAAGTCAAAAAGCCAACAAATAATTTCATAAAAATAGTACCACTTTGATTAACAGGTTAATAAAATAGTACCATTAATACTATTAATCAAACATGCCCTAAGTGTCCTTGAAGGAGAAAAGGAAAAAAAAAAAAAAATTTTAACTCCTAATAAAATTAATAAAATTCAAACTAATAATAGATTAATTTAACTCCTAATAGATTAATTTTACAAACTAATAAAATTCAAATGTTATCAAAATGCTATACAAACTAATAAATTCGAATGTTACCAAAATGCTATACAAACTAATCAAACATACCCCAAGTGTCATTCAAGGAGAAAAGAAAAAAAAAAAAAACAAAGAATAATTTAACTCCTATCTATATTGGTTAAATTTGAAACATTAGATAAAAAGTAAAAAATTAATACAAAAAATAAACCCATTCAACACGAAAAACATGCCCTAAGAGGCAGAGGAAGGTATGTTTATTTTCTTCTTCCAATTTTTCATTTTTTTTTTATTTAGAAAAAAAAAAAAGCCCTTTGTTTGGTTGCCTAGAAAACATAAATTAATATTAATATTCTTCCAATTTTCCATTGGCACAGGTTTTGTTAGACATGGCTTTCTTAGACATGACTTCTCAATATTATATAGGGGTACTTACCAATTAGTCCTATTAATTAGATTTATTTACCTACAGGTCCTAACTAATAAATTTAACACTATAAAAATAAGAGAGTGATAAATTTATCACTAAAAAATTATTCATAAAAACAAAGAGACTGAAAAATTTATCACTATAAATTTTTTCATAAAAAAAAAGACTGATAAAATTTATCTTTATCACTTAATAAATTTATCAAATAGGACTTAATGGGTAAAAGTCTCCAAAGTAGGACCTATTGGGTAATAAGTCTCCAAAGTAGGACCTATTGGTAGTTTACCCTATTATTATATACATACTGGAATCATACATAAATAGGGGGTTTGGGGTTTGGGGTTCGCACTCAAATGCCTCTCCAACTCACAGAAAATAATGCAGTGGAATGGAATACATCTATTGATCCTCTATAGCAAATTTTGTTTCATAAAGTCAAAAAGCCAACAAATAATTTCATAAAAATAGTACCACTTTGATTAATAGTATTAGTTAGGAGTACTCCAATTATATTAGTTATAAATAAATTAAATTTACTGTGATATTAATTATAATATTAGTTTGATTATGTATGTCTTATGTAATATTTGATTATGACTCAATTTTTTTTTACTTACAACATTAAAAGAATTCAATTATGACATTTATAATGATTAATTTTATAAATATCATAATTTACATATAGTACATATATTTAAAAAATGGGGGAATTACTTAACAGTGAAACAGAAAAAAAAAATACAAACATATGAGATATAAGTGATTCTGTTATAGGGATGCAAGTCTCATTTGTGTATTTTTTTTTTTACCTATTACACTATTAAGAAATTAAAAAATAAAAATAAATAAACACTTCAACACATATTTTCAAAAAAGTAAAACAAAACAAAATTAATAAAACACTCAATCAGTGAGCCAAACAGTGTCTCATTCCTACCCTAAAACCCATCCCTCAATTACAGGGTTTCTGCCAAAACCTAATCCTTTTATCTGTTCAGTACGTGCATCATCTCCATCACCCTCCTTACTATCTCAATGACTACTATTATAATGGCCCTGTTTGGTTTAATCAGAACCATGTTCAACATGAAACATATCAAACATATCAAACCATATCAACATCATCTATATCAACATCATCTAGACTATCAATCTCATTCACTATTTATCTACTACCCAACAATACAATTAAAATAAAATAAAATCATTCAAAATCCTAAGTCTACCTAAAAGTAATTCTTTATTAACTTTTACATTCATCCAAAATGTAATAATAAAATAAAATAATTGGATTAAAACTTCATTCAATTCAAACCCATTAAATAAATAAAAACACTTGATGATAAATATAATATAAAAAAAGTAATTAACGGATTCAATTTCCCCTCCAAAAACAGATTTTGGTAATACCAGTCTACAGAACTATCTGAAATACGAACAATAACTCTCCATTATAAGCATTATTGTACCTACACCCATAGCACAACCTTCAATTGACATTATTATGCATATTTCTTAGCATAAAACATTCAGGGTCGGGGAAATGGCTAGAGGGAAACACAACAGGTTCAAGAATTAAGATAAGTTGCACATATGAACATTTAAACAACAGGTTTGCAGAGAGAATACTACCAGCTATTACCTCTGATAAGAACCAAAAAGTTTAAGATAAGTTGCACATATGGAATCATATCAAACCATATCAACATCAAACCATTTCAAACATATCAAACCCACCATATCAAACATTTCAAACATATCAAACCCATATCAACATCATCATCTATAATACACACAAATACATACATGTTCAACATAAATCATCAAACCCATTTCAAATTTAATGGCCTTGTTTGGTTTAATCAAAACCATGTTCGACATCAAACCCATTACATACAAATTGTTTAATCAGATTACATATATCAGATTACAAACAAATTGTTTAATCAGATTACAAATCCATTACACACAAATTGTTTAATCAGATTACAAACCCATTAATCAGATTACAAACCCATTACATATCATCAAACCCATTACATATATCAAACATTGTTTAATCAGATTAACCATATATCAAATTAATCAGATTATTTGTTCAACATATCAGATTAATCAGATTAAACCCATTAATCTGTACAAACCCATTAATTAGATTAATCAGATTAATCAGATTATTTGTACAAACCCATTAATCAGATTAATCAGATTAAACAATATGTATGTTCAACATAAATCATTTCAAACCCATTTCAAACATATCAAACATTTCAAACCCATTTCAAATACATACATGTTCAACATAAATCATCAAACCCATTTCATAAATGAAAATTATGTTCAACATCAAACATTTCAAATTATGAAGACAGGAAAGCACGGCAAGGGTTGGGTTGGGTTTCGACAGGGAAGCACGGGAATGGGCTCCAATGGAGGTAGAGAGAGAGAGAGAGAGAGAGTTCAAAATTTGAAAACAGAAACAGAGGAGAGGCGTATCTGTGAGAGAGAGAGGGAGTGTGTTGAGAGAGTGTGTGTTGAAAGAGATGAGAGTGAGATGTTTTTGACCCTCAGATTAAATCAATCTAACGGTGGCAATTTGGACAAAGGGACAAATGTCCCATCTGGTTTGAAAAAGAGAGCTCCCTTATTATGTAGATTTTTCACCCATAAACCTCTTCTCTCTCTCTCTCTCTCAGGTTTTAACCCCACTGTCCCATCAATTCTCTCTCTCCTCCGCAGAGACAGAGAGAGACGTATTCAAGCTTCTCTCCCTGCATCCATGGCGTCTCTCTTCACAAACCTCAATTTCACACCCATCTCCCACTCCTCCACCCCCACCCCAACTCGCTTCCATCTCCATTCCTCAATTCACCCCAAAACCCCAACCCCATTCGCCTCCATCCTCTGCTCCTCCGTCACTCGCCCAAACTACATCCCCAACCGCATCCCCGACCCCCGCTACGTCCGCATCTTTGACACCACCCTCCGCGACGGCGAACAGTCCCCTGGTGCCACCATGACCAGCAAAGAGAAGCTCGACATCGCCCGCCAGCTCTCCAAGCTCGGTGTCGACATCATCGAGGCCGGCTTTCCTGCCTCCTCCAAAGACGACCTCCAGGCCGTCAAAGTCATTGCTCAGGAGGTTGGTAATGCGGTGGATGAGAATGGGTATGTGCCTGTGATTTGTGGTCTCGCGAGGTGTAATAAGAGGGATATTGATGCGGCTTGGGAGGCTGTGAAGTACGCCAAGAGGCCGAGGATTCATACTTTTATCGCCACGAGCGAAATTCACATGGAGTTTAAGCTGAGGAAGACGAGGGAAGAGGTGGTCGAGACGGCGCGGAGTATGGTGAGCTATGCGAGGAGTTTGGGTTGTGATGATGTGGAGTTCAGTCCAGAGGATGCTGGAAGGTCGGTTTTTGATCCTTGATGAACTCAATTGTTTGGCTTGGTTCATTATAGTTTAATTGATTTTATGAAAGCATAGTGGCTTTACAATCTATTTGATTTTATAGAGCTAACACTCTATTTGGATGAGGTGATTTGATGAGAGATGACTCTTTCTCATGCTTGGTTTATAAATTATGTGAGAAATGGTAAGAAAGAGAACACTCTTATTTTGCCTATATTGTTTTCTCACAAAAAAGTGGTGAGTTTGGTTGAGAAACAAGATGATTAGTTATAAAGATCAGCTTATAGAAAGGGATACTCTTTCTCATATAATTTAATTTATGAATATGAACAGGTTATTTGTTATCGAAACCATTCTAGCCTTGCTCAAACTGTTGAGTCGAGAGTCTGTTGATTTTCAGTAAATGATTTATAGGAACAGAAATGTTAAAAAAAAAAAGAAGTAAAAAGAGGGAGAAAATTTAAGAGGGGAAAGAAAAAACATGATGAGCATTTATGATTCTTGCTCATCTTAAGGGAAGGTGTTAGAGATAAAATTCACAATATTAATCTTATCTTTTGAGATTTTTGAATAATAATAATGCCTGAGATAGTAGATATCCAAATAATTCTCTCTCTCTATCTAGGGTCTGTAGATATGATAGTATTCATGTGTATTCATTTGAGTGAAAAACTAAAATAGTGTTATTGATCTTCTGCGGTGGATGTAGGCCATCACGTCTGAACCACATAAATTTCATGTCTCCTCTCTTATATTGTTCTTCCACAGTGGCTATGATCAAGGAGCTGCAAAAAAGTCCAATTGAATCTTTTTGAATGCTTTCATGGTTTCATGTTGAGGCACTTTGGAGAAATTTTTTAGAATTTTTAACATTGATCTTTGAAAAAAAAAATGTTTGTGTTTGATGCTCACTAAAAAAACCTAGATAACTTTGTATTTGTTTAAGTAATGCATTTGTACACTCTAAAATTTTGTAAAATAAGTTTGCTGAGGAATAAGTTAAAAAGTTGGTTTTTCATCCAAATTTGAAAATCTGCCTATGCTTAGGATGATGTAGCATTTAGTTTATCGAAAGCCACAGTACCCCAATATTGGTGATAATTTTAAAGTTGTCACCAATAATTGGAGTTGCTTGATTATATTGAAAACTGTGTTTTCTATTTTTTCTTCATTGAATATTGAAGGGTTCAAATATGTTTTATACTGGAATTCCAAAAAATTTCTATTTGTTCTATCTTGCGTGAGTCTTTACAACTTCTGATTAATAATGAAGAATATTGTGCCTGGTCAGTGGTCACTAGCAATTTCTATTTCTTCTTTGTTTCTAGCGTTCTTATTCCCGTTTACTAATTGTTCCATGATATATATATATATATATATTTTTGTCTTTTTTCTTTTTGGTCGGCAACAAAAAGAAACTTTATTGAAAAATTAAAATAGAGGCAAGAAGAGGACAAGGAGTCCACAAACATATCTGCAATGTGGATCCCCTTTAAACAATGGAGAAACAAAAGCCCAAAACAATGTCAAGAGACGCACTCTATCCCACAACGAATCCAAATCTTCAATTTGTCTTCAAAGATCCTTACATTCCTTTCCAACCAAATAGCCCAAAAGATTACGAAGACAATACAAAGCCACTACACATTTGCCGTCTTCTTGCCTCCAAAACCCTGGAAATCAATTAAAGCATGTGAACACTAACACCTGGAGCCACACAAAGTGAATCAACCAAAAGAAAGAGTCAATGCCAAAGATTAAGAGCTAGATGGCAATGCAAGAATAACTAGTTTAAAGATTCTCTGTTTCTTCTACACATGATGCACCACTGGTACAAGGAGTTTAGAACGGGATCCCAATTTAGTTTCTGTCTATATTCAAGATTCCAATTAGGGTTGCAAAAAAAATTTGAAAATTTGATGAGATTTTTTTTAGGAAGGGAAAGGTCAGGGCAAGAAGGACCATCTGCTAAACTAAGAAATAGTCTCACTTCCTAAGGAGAGAGGGTGGTGTAGAACCAGAAGACGAAAGACGGCACAACCCACTATAGGGTTTATGTTCCACAATCTCCATATATATATGGCTAAGACCATCTCCAATCGTTCACCAAAACTGATATCAGATTTAAATTCTGATGAAAAGCGTACTGTTCACACCTCCAACCGTTCACCAAAACTGATATCAGATTGACAATTCATCAAATATTTCATCAGATTGAGGACGAAGAAATGAATTCATCAAAACACTGTTGCGGACCGTTGGAGGGGATCCGGTCGACCAACCGGTTGCCCGGCTGGTTGACCAACCGGTCAACCAGTAAAAGATTCAAACAGTTCAGCAAAAAAAAAGTTCAAACCGTTAAAAAAAAAAAAAAAAAAAAAAGATTTTGCCTACCGGTCAACCGGCCGTCGACCGGCCGGTCGACCACCGGTCGTCCCGAAAAAAGTTCAGAAAGTTAAAAAAAAAAGTTCAAAAAATTCAAAAAAAAAAAAAAAAAAAAAATAATTTTGGCAAACCGGTCAACCGGCCGGTCGACACACCGGTTGACCAACCGGTCGCCCCACTAAATTTGATGCAAATTTGATGCAGCGTTGGAGTGGGTGATTTGAGATTTGGTGAAATGGGTTAATTTTGACTCAGATTTGATGAAAAATTAGGTACAGCGTTGGAGATGCTCTAACATAGCTAATAAGGAAATTAAAGAAAAAAGAGAAATGAATAATTTGGAAATAAAATCTCCTAAAAATTTTAGGGTTTAATGAAGTGAACCAAGCTTTGCCGGCTAAAGTCTATTTACATCATTTCTTACTTCAATCACTTTGAGCTGTACCAATGAATTGCTCTTGTTGCATTGCCGAGGTAGTATTTGAGCCTTAAGGTGGTTTCATAATCTTGGGTGTAGAACTTTTTCGTAACCAAGATAAGAAAAGGGGAGAGGAAAAGAATATTGAAGTCTTAAGTTGCAAAGTTAGTTGAATTTTGTCAAACTTCCATATTGTTGTCCATCTAAGGAAAGACAAAGATATTGCATCTAATGTTTTTATTTTTTTTATTGCTGGCTTTTCACAAAGTAGTTTTGAATTAGGACAGCTGGGAAAGCTTTTAATGATCTTACTATGTTAAACTTGGTATCTGTTGTTGATTATTATTTGAATTTCATTCCTATTGAATTTAGAAACAACTTGCTAGGATACTGGTCTTTGTTGGCAATATCTTCTTGTTAACCTATCATTCCCTTTTGGTTCTTGACAGATCTGATAGGGAGTTTCTTTATCAGATACTGGGTGAAGTTATTAATGCTGGGGCTACAACTCTCAATATCCCTGATACTGTTGGGTATACTGTGCCCGATGAATTTGGACAATTGATTGCCGACATAAAAGCCAACACTCCTGGAATTGAAAATGTGATTATTTCGACACACTGCCAAAATGATCTTGGGTTGTCTACTGCCAACACATTAGCGGTATGTAATTATATTGGTCTTCTTGTATACATTTAAGGGCCACATAAACCAAGGTGCACTCATGTCTTAGTTCATCTAAATTCAGGGGGCATGTGCAGGTGCAAGACAAGTGGAAGTAACAATCAATGGCATTGGTGAAAGAGCTGGTAATGCTTCATTGGAGGAGGTGCGTGTTGTTTACGTGAAGTTTGACAAAAAAAAGTTGCAGCCTCTTAATTTCATGGAAGCTTATTTTTTATGTGGTTTATGGACTTCTGTTGCTCTGCATGGAGCTTTCAGACAGCTTTTATGGACCTAATGATGCGATTGCATTCTGAGCTTGATACTGATGTTCCTTTCATTGCTTCTCCTTTAGAGTAAGCAACAAGAATATTTTTAGCTGCTTTTCATTTGCTTATGGACTTTTTCTGCAAGATTTCTTTTCTCAAAACTGGATTCAGTTAGTCTATGATGAGTGACTATGTTGTGCACCATCTTCATTGTTGTTTTGCGTTAATGGGGCTTTGAGGCATAGGGCTAGAGCTTTCATTCCTTCCTGTGCTGGTAGTTATCTAATACCTTTCATAGGGCTTGCTGAAAGCTTCAGACACAATTTCATTTGGAATTATATATAAATTTGCAGCCTAATGGTTTCTATTTTTCAAGGTTTCTAATCATCATTCTGTTTTGATTATTAAATTTGGATTTACATATAAATTTGCAGCCTAATGGTTTCTATTTTTCAAGGTTTCTAATCATCAATCTTTTGCGCCATGTGTTTGCTGTCCATGTTTGCATCCTCAACATTTCCTAAAAGAGAAACAAATGAAACAGGGGTTCATTCATATTCCTTCTGTCCCTGAAAAAGTACATAATGTAGCCTTTACAACATTGGTACTCCATCGCAATTGAAACATCCATGCTATATCAAACCATTAAGATTCTCGGTGCATAAACTAAATGAAACTGAATACAAAATTAAATTACTGTGTGTGTGTGTGTTGTATGGCTCATGCATCCCTTAAATTATTTTAACTAAGATTTCCTTTTAAAGTTTTTACTTCTATTAAATTTTCCTGAAGTTTTTAAGGTTTTTTTTTTTTAATTTTAAACTTTTATTTCGATTAATGTGTGTTTTTTTCTTCCAAAATAGGTTGTTATGGCCCTTAAATGCCGTGGAGAACAAGTGTTTGGAGGACTTTACACAGGGATCAATACAAGACAGATTGTTATGTCAAGCAAGATGGTAGTGTTTCTGGGATTTGTTTTGCAACTTTTAACATCTATTTTCTCCTTAATAAATTCGCTTCTGTTTTGATCTCTTTATTAATGCATATTTTTTTCTAGGTTGAAGAGTACAGTGGACTGCATGTGCAACCACACAAGGCCATTGTTGGGGCTAATGCTTTTGCTCATGAAAGTGGTATCCATCAGGTTGGTTTGTTGTAATAAAAATGATACAATGATTTGTTTCATCTTACCAGTTTAGTATCGCGAACTTTTACATTCATGTGACTCATTGCTATGTTTTTCTCTTATATGACATCTTATTACTTGATTGTTCTTGTCCTTCATGTTTTAGGTGCACATCTACTTTCTGACATCATTGGCATCTTAATTGTTTAGCCCTTCTACTTTATAATTTTTTTTTTTGTTTTGTTGTGAACCTTCCTTTACAAATGCGACTGTTTATAATGGTATCTTGTGGTGTTGTTTGAATAGATGTAATCTACCCATGTTGAAGGTGGCTGAGATGGTGTCGTAAACACACAAGAAAAAATGTCCCAGATTTTGATTAGTGAAGAAAAGGTCTGTACACAATGAGGTCTCCAGTAGAGGGAAAGTTTGATTGGTAAAAGAAAAAATCGGCTCAATAAGGTGTAAAATAAGCTTTTACGATAATTTTTCTTCTCATAAAATCCAAAGTAAAATATACCCATTTGGCTGAAAGTGTAGTGTCAGATATTGTAAGAAAAATTGATAGAGAGAGAAAGAGCAAAATGAATTAACTCTGTATTAATGTTTATTGATTGATATCAATATACATTTTTGTGTGTATTGTATATTTACAATGGAGAGAATGATCTCTCTTTTATAGGGAGAATGAGTTACAAATGGAGGAATTAAATTAACCTAAAATGGAGCACTAAACAACTTAATGGAGCATTAGGGTAAATGGAGCACTTGCTTCTTGTGGAGCACTAATGGAGTGGAGTAGGTAGGTGGTAGTGGTAGGTGGAGTAAGTTATAGGTTTTTACATTCAACAGCCCCCCTCAAACTCAAGGGGGTTAGGAACTAACCAACTTGAATTTGGAGAGAGTAACAAAACAGGAAAAATAAAATGACAAAAAATAAAAGAGGATAGGAGACACTGTATGGTCGTGTCAGGCCTTGTAGAAGACAGTTTATGGGGTCATGTCGGACCGTTGTAGAAGATAGTTTATGGGGTCATATCGGACCGATGTAGAAAACAGTTTACTGGGTCATGTCGGACCGTTGTAGAAAACAGTTTACGGGGTCATGTCGGACTGTTGTAGAAAACAGTTTACTGGTCATGTCGGACCGTTGAAGAAAACAGTTTACGGGGTCATGTCGGACCGTTGTAGAAAACAGTTTACTGGGTCATGTCGGACCGTTGTAGAAAACAGTTTACTGGGTCATGTCGGACCGTTGTAGAAGACACTATAAACAGTTTACTGGGTCATGTCGGACCGTTGTAGAAGACACTATAAGGCTGTGTCGAACCGTTGTAGCAGATAACCGAAATCAATGTCGGGACAGTTTACAGAGTCTTGTCGGACCCATATAGGAGCTAACCGGAATCAAAGTCGGGACAGTTTACAGAGTCTTGTCGGACCCATATAAAAGCTAACCGGAATCAAAGTCGGGACAGTTACAGAGTCTTGTCGGACCCATATAGAAGCTAACCGGAATCAATGTCGGGACAGTTTACAGAGTCTTGTCGGACCCATATAAGGCGTGCCATCAAAAGGTGTGCCCGACAGCCATCAAAAGTCGAGTCATCAAAAGGCGCGCCATCAAAAGGCGCGCCATCAAAAGGTGTGCCCGACATCCATCAAAAGTCGAGCCATCAAAAGGCGCGCCGCTTTGTCGTCTTGCGCTGAGAGGCGCGTGAGGCGCGTGTCTGCCTTGCCTATTTAAACAAAGGCGAGGCTGAGGCTGAGGCTGAGACAAACCAGTTGAAACCTCTGAAAAACTCTCTGAAAAAACTCTTCGTTTTCTGAGAGTTGTATTGCTGAAACACTCTGTTGTTTTCTGAGAGTTGTATCGCTGAAACACTGTTGTTTTCTGAGAGTTGTATCGCTGAAACACTCTGTTGCCCTGAAAAATGGCTTCTTCGTCCCGCCCCGTGACCCAGAACATAGCCTCTTCGTCCCGTGGTCTTACCCTCTTTCCCGACCTCAACGAGGCCACAACCCAGAATATGGCCCTTGAACCTCAACCAAGAGCCCCTGGACCAAGCCCCCCTGGTTTTGCGCCGTTGAACTATCCGATGGTGTCAGTGGAGCAGATAATGGCTGCTCAGTCGGATATTGAGCGAATTATTACACATTAAGGTCATGCGTTGAGACCATGACGGCGGTCAACAACCTGTCGCACCGGCTTCAGAGTAGAACTAATGAGGTGCAGCAGTTAAACGCCCAACTGGCTCTGCTCCAGGGCATGTATAAGGATGCCCGAGCAGAGATATGTGGGCTGAAGGCAGAAAATAAGGAACTGAAGCGGAAGGCCACCGTGATGCTCAGATTTGGAGGGCCACCATATGTGACAGTTGAGGAGCAACGGAAGTGAACGTCCTCGGAGGCGTGGAAACACGGAGGCAGCACCGGCAAGGGACGCCCAAGACAAAGGCAAAAGGAAGAGAACAGCTGAAGAGGCGAAGAAATGAGGCCGGTTGTTTGTTTGTTTGTTTGTTTTTTTTTTTTTTTTTTTTTTTTTGTGATCGGATTTGATCCCCGTCATAAATAAAATGAGTTTGTTGTGCAAATGCAGATGGCATGAAGGTACAGGACTGAGCAGAAAAATCAATTGGATAAAAATGAGTTTTTTTTTTTTTTTTTTTTTATGGTTTAA
>JAPPVO010007549.1:0-15387 GCA_030407325.1 Camellia japonica | reverse complement strand
GAAATCCTAGATGTGAAGCTCTATGGTTTTTAGACAGTCTTTGATAGGAGAGGTAATTTGCAATAGGATGTTTAATGCAATTTCGGACAACCTTTCCTAATTGCTATAGGAACATCAAGGTCGGAAATAGAAGAATAGGATTACCTAAAATTTCGATGCCAGAACTCGGGTGGACATTCGGGTCATTAGGATGGACATTCGGGTCATTATTCCTTAGATGAAATCGCTTCCTAGTATAACCTGAAGCTCAGAATTTAGATCATTTTGTAGTACTTCTCCCCCTAAACAAGAATCTTCTTGACTAGGCACCATAGAACTTGGTTCTCCTAAGTGATCATTATCAGACAGATGTGGTTTTTTGTGTAGGATAAATGACATTGGGGAGCGGGATAGAAATATCCCAAAAATTGTCTTCTACTCCACTTGTCTCCCCTGAAGAGAAGTGTTGGGGAAATAGGATTTTGTTTCCACAAATGACACATCCATACTCACATGAAATTTCTTGGTTTGAGGATCGAACACTTATACCCTTTTTTGTTTGAGGAATAACCCAAAAAAACACATTTTATAGCACGGGGTCAAGTTTTGAACGAAATTGACTGGGAACATGAACATAGGCAGTACATCCAAAAACTTTGGCGGGTAAATCAGAAAACAACCTCGTGTCAGGAAAAAAATGTTTGAGACAATCAAAAGGTGTTTTGTATGTTAACACCTTTGTAGGCATCCTGTTTATCAAATAAGAGGCTGTTAAAATTGCTTCACCCCATAAATATTTAGGAACATGCATGTTAAAACATTATAGCACGTGCTACTTCAAGTAAATGTTTATTTTTTCGTTCTGCAATGCCATTTTGTTTGAGGGTATCCCGACATGTAGTTGATGAAAAATCCCTTTTTTTGTCAAAAACTCACCCAACTGCTCATTGAAATTTCTGTTCCATTATCAGAATGTAAAATACCAATTTTGGTTTGAAATTGGTTTTCAATCATATTGTAAAAATTTGTGAATAAATTTTTCACGTCAGATTTTTTATTCATCAAATAAATCCAACATAAGCGGGTATGGTCATCAATAAATGTAACAAACCATCTTTTACCAGAAAGAGTAGTGATTTTAGAAGGGCCCCAAACATCACTATGAATCAAATAAAAAGGTTTGGAAGCCTGGTAAGGTTTTGGCAAATAAGTAGAGCGATGAGATTTTGCAAAAATGCAACTTTCACAATGAAAAGAAGAACAATCAATCCCTTTAAATAATTCTGGAAATAAATGTTTCAGATAAAGAAAACTAGGATGTCCTAGCCTATAGTGCCATAGCATTATTTTCTCTCGAACAGAGATTGAACTAGTACTATTAAAGCTCTGAGCTTTTTTATTACTAACAAGTACTTCATCAAAGTAGTAAAGACCTTCAAGCATCCTAGCACGCCCAATCATCATCCCCGAGTTCTGGTCTTGAAATTCACAATGGGATTCAAAAATGTAACACGACAATTAGAATCCTTAGATAGTTTACTGACAGACAAAAGGTTACAGGCTAAGTTGGGGACGTGAAGAACAGCATTGAGATTAATTTTCTCAGTTAGTTTAATAAATCCTTTTCCTGCAATAGGTGAAAAACTACCATCGGCTATTCTGATTTTGTCATGACCAGAACAAGGGAAATAGGTACTAAATAAATGGGAAAAAACTAGTCATGTGATCGGAGGCACCGGAATCTATGATCCACGGAGAGAAGTTTAGACAAGAGAAGGCTTTAGGATTTCTACCTGTTTGTGCCAAAAAATCACTAGGAGTACCGGATGAGGAGTTGGATTTTATCAGCTTTAAGAGTTGATCAATCTGCGGCTTCATTAGCAGTAGGAAAGCCACGATTCTTCTCTCCTTGTTTGCTGCTTTTCCAGTTGACAGGTTTGCCATGGATCTTCCAACACGTTTCGCGTGTATGGCGAGGCTTGTTGCAAAAATCACACCAGACCCGTGGCTTATCATCAAACCTGCGCTGGTAATTTGCAGCCTTGTTGGCCGTTTTCACCGGAATGGCAGCGGCAGGGGTTGAAGTGGTTTCGGACGTGACTTCCGACATGGCTATGACGGTTTTAGGGCTGCTGTGTTTTTGTTGCTCTGATACCAACTTAAAAATCAATCACACAAGAACACAACAATATTTACGTGGTTCGGCAATTGCCTACGTCCACGGAGAGCTATCACTATAGAATTTTTCCCGGAAGGAGATTACACTCACACCTCACCTTCACTCTCTATAGAACTCTCAAACTCTCACAATCTCTCACAGATGTGTTGTTGTTGTTTCTTGATATATCTACCCCTCCTCCTCACCTCAATTTATACACAATTGAGGGAGGAGGTGATTGGTTGTCACCAAACCCATTCCACTCTCTAGTGGGTTGGCCATTGGGGTAGTGGAGAAGATGGTGCTGCATTATATAGCCACTAACATATTATATACATCACTAACATATTATATACATCCACTAACATAATATTAAGGCAATAATAATCAAATTTCCAGCATCTTGCTTGACAAATCATTGGACCTACATATGTTAAGACAAGTGAAGATTGAACACTAACATGGTTTACAGAGTTTTGGCAAACTTGGTGGAGTTCTGAGTGCCACACGGGTGAAGAATTGTTCAGCTACATAGCCAAAACAGTCAGCCCGCGACACCTAGGTATGTTGAACCTTTTGACATGCACTATACTGAGTATAGAACTCTATGGTCTTCTTCCTTGGGAGGCTAGAGATGGAGGCTTTGTTGCTAGGCACACCAAGCTGCCTTAGGCTTGTCCTACTAAAAGGGAGAGCTTGCCACCAAACTTCTCTATAATCATTACGTAATTCTAATTGTCTGACAAGATCCCTATAGCAAACGTTCTGGACTGTTAGTAACGACCACATGCTCACCTCCTACATGTAGAGAAGTGTACTTTTATTACATAACAACAAGATTTCCCTCCCTCCCTCCCTCCCTCCCTCCCTCCCTCTCTCTATTGCACTAATACATCACTCTCTATAGAACTTGTACCATATTAAGTCCCAAAGATATTCTAGAAACCCAAAAAGTCAGTAGCTATGTAAGAGACCAAAAACCACAGTTTTTTAATGTAGAGCTAAAAAAGGCAACAAAATCTGTAGTTTAGCAAAAAATACAACAGTTAGAATACTTGCTCCATTGGGATTCCTCTCTACATATTATGTAGGGATTATTATACTCAAGGCAACAAATTGTTTTAAAGTCATTAGAATAATATAGATTTACTTACATATCTATCAAAAATACAAATAAAATGTCATTTTTGTCCCACTCCATCTCTTCCCCAACATCACTTCTACCTTCCTCCCACAACCAGTGCCACCTTGTCCCCTCTCTCACCCTTCACAACCCCCTCCTCTATAGCTGCCCATTCTCCTCTCCCGTACTCATTTCTCCATTTTAAGATGTTTTATCTTATTTATCTTCATTATCACTACAGATATATTTATATCTATGACTGTATATGTGTCTTTTAGTTTTCTGCTTATACATGAAATTTTTCATATTTTTTGCAACTAAGTATTGCATACAAGTTGCGCAAGTCAGACACACAAATATATATATATATACACACATATAATATTACCGAAAGAGATAGGATATATAGGGGCTCATGGAATTGCAATCTTTTTGGAGTTGGTTCATTAACTTACTTTGGATGCAGTAAGTGAGGGTCAGCAAATGTAAGGAGGAGGCAAGGGTTGCAAGGATGAAAGGGCTGGGAAGAATGTTCTTGGGTACAAATGACCAGTAATTATGTTTTTGACCTATTGCTAAATAAATTTCTGTTATATGGAGTCTAAAATAAAATTTTATTTGATAGATTTAAATGTAATCAATTTATCATTTACTTCCTTAAGTATAATAACCCCTATTATATATAATAGTGTTGGTATGAATTGTTGTAAATCTGAATTTTTGGTAAATGTTTCGATGAATTAAAAAGTGTGAATATTCACACTTAAAACCAAGGGTAAAACAACCACGAAAAATGGTTAACATTTAAAAATGGGAATTCATCTCCTAACATTCCATATACGTGGGACTAAATAGGTTAACAAATTTCCCATAGAATTTATCATAAAATGAAATCATTAGAACTTTTCACTAATTTCCCCTTTATTTAACTTACTGAGCATCTAGTCATTGACAAAGGGGAATGGCAAAAAAAGAATCATATACTTGGTTGGTTTGATTTGGATTGGTTTGGTTTATGTGTACCTAAGTGACTGACCAAGGAAGTAACAACAAATGATCAGAACTTTTTGCATCCACCAAACTTTCACTGAAAATACGAAGAAAATAGTCTTAAGAAGACATTGTCCTATATATGTCTGCAAAAATCCAAATGACATGGCATATTTGATGAAGTTCAAATGACTAGAACAATTTAATGCATTTGAATAGACAAAGATTGAAATGTACAATAACATGTTTGTGTTTGTGTGTTGTGTGTGTGTGTGTGAGAAGAGAGAGCAAAACCATGCAAATTTAAGGGCATCTTGTTGTGTTGATTTATGAGTCAAATGTATTAAATTTGAATGAATTTAAGTTTAAATACATCTTCCAATATTTGATTTAATTAACAAAATAACGCAATACACATTATTATGTCATGCATGGTTCTTAGTACTAAAATTGTAATTTGTGCCTTCAAGATTAAGAAGAAAAAAAAAAAATAAAATGTACTCAGCAATGGAGGAATAAGGATAATCACCAACACATTCTCTTAAATGGAATTATATGAATATATCATTTTGTTATTTGCTGATTACATGAATCAGTACACATACCTTGCGAGGTGCAATAGCCAACTCATTGTCCACAATGGATACTGCTTTAAACCCAATGGGGTTCAAAAACTCTTCATAACTACACTGACAAAAAATAATTATGACCAATCAAAAAGAATCTTTTGAATAAAACTCAATAAGAATTTAAATGAAAGTGAACTGAAGGGCAGAAAAGTACTCGGCAACAGATACTTTATATGGTGGCCCGCCAACATGATCGCTGATCTGCCACAAAAGAAATTTTATTTTCACCTTGACTGTTGGAGACATAATAAATTATTATATTCCAAAAAAAGGCAAATTTCCCCTCTAAAACTTTCACCAGAATAGAGAAGGACATTCCAATTTAAGGTTATGGTGTTTATCATATTTAACATTTTCATAAATAACGTAAGAATTTTCTATCTGATGAAACTAAGTTGCCTTGGTATATCATATGAAAATTTTTGGATTCACTCAGTAAAGAAAATTAGAAAAGAGGAAAAGAAAGGAAGAGAGAGAGAGAGAGAGATGGGAACCGGAAACATTAGTGTTATGAGCTCTCCATCTGGCTTTAAAAGATCTCGCATTTGGCATGCCCAAGCTGATCTCATATCAGGTTCAATGGCACAAAAGAATCTGCAAAGTTGTCCATTTGACCTACTAATCAAGATGTTTCTTCTAACAGGATAAGCAAACCAAACTTCACACAAACTTACGTGTAGTCAAAAATGAGATCAAACAACTCAGTTGGACGCCAAGTAAAGAAGTCTTCCTTTAGGAAGGTAAAATAATCTGCATTTGGTAATGATGATGACAACTGTGTTCACAATTAGTGCAGAAAATAAGAGTGAGAACATTTCCAAAAAGTACCAGAATTCATGTAAACAACTTGTGGAGCCACAGTTCTGAAAATAGCTTTATCTGATCCACTTACACCCCAGTGTTTGATGGTCTTTCACATTCTCTTTCAGTTACAAAGTGCTACTCATGTTTTCACCAGAGTGGTAAGCAATAAAGTTTTTCAATTTCTTTCAAGATTCAGTGACATAGTGGTGCATTATGATATTTAGAGTAGTTGAGCTATCCTCACTGTTTGAACAGAATTACCATTTAAGTGCATTAGTTGACCAAGAAACCAAGAACACTGTAATAATAAACTTAGCACATTAATGTCGAATAAAGAAGAAAAGTAATTTAGTGCAGTTCCTTGGGCAATGATAGCATGTAATGAAATAATAAAAACAAGACCAAAATCTATCACATATGGATGGTAATGTCAAGTAAAGAACTCAGTGATTTTCAGCATTTGAAAAAAACAAAAAAGTTTTGTTACAAGCAGTTATTCTTGCAAAGGGAAACACCCTTACAAGTACACTGATGCACATACCAATTTGGGCACCAACACTTTGTTACAGTCCATTTACTTCTAAGGTCACCATGTTAGGCACCTTAAATTTGGTGTAAACAAATTTGACTTGTGGAAATTGAAATGATCAGAAAATGTTCTGTAAATGAGGAGTTAGTCATGCAAGATATAGATGAGGTTCCTAAAGCAACTAGAAAGACTTCAAAATGCCTTTATGTAGTGCAAGACATCACTCTTAAGTTTTTTCAAACTGAAACTGAAGTAGTGATGCAAATCCCTTTAGATACACAACTATAACTAAGGAGTTGCAGTAATCAGAAAAATTAGGTGAAGAAATTCAACTAGCAGGGTCTTATTTGTATCACCATGGTCATATCCAATTTGCCTTTCTATAGGGAAGATAAAGTGGTGAAACAGACTAGCATGAAATCATGTATTACCTCTATTGCTTTCTTAATTGCTTCGTCTGACATGTCCAGTCCAACAACATAGCGCTCAGGGCATGCAATTGCAACCACATCATGACCCTACCATATATGAACTGATTGCTGTAACTGAGCCAAAGAAAAATAGGAAACAAAAGTAGAAGGGAAAAAATGACTGCTGAAAAAATAGCAAGGCCCGGAAGCAAGTAGACTACGACAAAAACATGACAAAAACCAACAAACAACGAAACGTGTCATTTTTGACATGTGTACTTATTAAAAAAATAAAAATAAAAGGTCATTTTGAAACATGTAAATACATTTCTACCTATAATTTCACAAACAAAAGTTTCAATTAACAGCCAGAGATAAAATAAAATAAAATAATTACAATTAACAGTCTGAAAACATTATGGGGGCACCACTAGCATCCCAACGGAAAGGGAAAACTTAATCAACCCCCATGTTTTCATATTGCAATGCACTAAAACTAAATCCCATCTTGTTTTTCCGACACACTTATGACTTTCCTTCCCCATCGACAAACTGTCGTTCTGTTAAAGATTATTAAGTATTTCAGAATATGAATGCAATCATCTCAAAGATTCCAATAATTTAACTTATTTACAGAGTTTTAACATAATTTTTAATTGTTTGCAAGCAGGAAAAGTGGCTTTGTGCCAAAGTCTACTTCGTTTCACAATAGTTTCACTCCAGAGGATGGATGTTGCCCTTCATGCGCAAGGGGTCAAAAGACAAATTAATTGTCCAAAATTTTTTAAATGAAAGAAGCATATCCCCTTCTACATAGAAGCCCATGGGAAAATGGAAAGGCTAAAAATATTGAAGAAGGGATATGAAAACACATAACTGAAGGTAAGTTGACTAATATTACATATTTTGGTAACCAATGATGGAATTTTAGGCATTTCATTGAAAATTTTCTTAAATCTTTGAACTCATGTGACTTTCTTGTGATATGCTTCATAGTACAATAAATTCAACCTTTATAAAGGTGGTACCCAGTGCACAACACTCTAACTCACAGCAGGATTTGGGAAAGGTATAGGCAGCCTTCCCCCCACTTTTTGTGGAGAGGTTGATTTTGCGATAAGTTCAACCTTTACAGCAATGCTATTTACAAAATCAATCGTCCTAAGAAAAAAAGAAAAAAAATAAAAATGGGGAGTTCAAAATGCTTCACAAGTCATAAGCATAATTGTCAAATTGTAAATCATATCATGAATCGAATCAAATCAAATCGAGAATCGCTAAGATTTAGTACAAACTATAAAAATGGTGTTAAAGAACTGTATATATGAAAAAATAAATAAAATAAATTGATTTTGGCACATGTTATAAAATAGTTATTATATAAAGACATGATTAAACTGTTTAATTGGGAATAACCATAAAATTATTCAAACATCATAATATAATCTCTCTTGACATTCAAAACATGGATCTAGAAACCCTATAGAGAGTATAATAATTAGAATATCTAAGTAGAATTCTTTATTTTAAACCTAAGTAGAATCTTTTATTTTAAAACCTAAAACACTTTGAAAAGTGTGTATATTTTTTGTTAAAAAAACATTTAAAAAAGAAGTTGTGGAACCATTGAGTTTAATTGACTTGACTCATGTAATATTGAATTTGAACAATATTTATTTCACTAAAATAGCAATATATAGTTCATGTGAGCAAGTTACTTTAACCTTAAGTATCCATGTATTGAAGTATGTTTTGTTTTAGGGAAAAAAAAAAAAAAGAAGAAGAAAGAAAGGTTCACATGCTGGATCTAATTGAATCTTATTAAAAACTCTCTGATCGCCAAAATAACAACAAACCAAGCATAGGTATTGGTTATTTTTGTACTAAAGGCAAGTTTGGGAACCACCTAAAACATCCAAAAAGTCACTAACAAAAAGTCAACTCTTCTCTCTACTTTTATGCACGTTTTTTTGTAAAAAGTCAAAAGGCCAACTAAAATAGCTAATTCCCAAAACAACCCTAAATAGTCCTAGAAATTGAATTATGCCATTTTCACTAAAACAAAGAGGTTAAAATGATCGGAATTTGTCGGACAAAATAGTTTCAAATTTGCATGAATCAACAAAAGTGAATCAAACCGTGAATCGATTGTGAATAATGGTCGGAATCTGTCTGATAAATCAACAAAAGCGAATTAAATCGTGAATCGATTGTGAATCACTCAATTCACTATAGATTTATCCCAAATAGATTCACCTAGAGATTTGTATCAATCTATGCATAAATCAGGAATCGAATTGTAAACTGAAATGCAAATCGTACGATTCTGATAATAGAGGTTGTAAGTAATAACCACATAAAAGGAACCTCAAGTCATGCCAGCAGTGACCAATGACCCCTAAACTAGTAGATTTTCTCCAACATCAAAACAGGTCCATGATTCTCAAACAAAAACAAAATTATATACCAAGTACAACCTGAGTGCAGACAATGATCTAGCGTCAAAATCAAGCATCAAAGAGGAAACTTAGGTCAAAGGACTTGATAAAGTTATTGGAAAAGGAACATTATTCTCGCAAGAGTCTTTTGTGACAAAGGCTTAATGCCAATTAAATCTTTTTTGTAGTTTGGCTCAACAAAACAAATGGGGGAAAAAACAAAGTACCAATACTTTTACTACTATACCCTAATTTCTAAATAAGTTCGTTAAAGATGACTTTTACTACTAACCCTAATTTCTATTCAAGTTTGTTAAAGATGAGGATGATGACTAATACCCTTTTTTTATGTAGCACCAATACTTCTACAAGAGAGTCAAATTCATATCAGATATTGATACTCCTCAAATACTCACAAATACATATCCAACACTTCCTAAATGTATCCACAATTAGAAATTATTTTTCTTTATCTAATGCTTTTTGGATAATCTACGTATCAGACATATCTTGAAATTAAGATATGGCATTTCTTGTGTAGCATTAGAGTATAGTTGTTAGAATAAACGCAAGAATAGTTTCCAATACTTTGCATGCTCCTAAGAAAACAAAATTGGGATACAGTGGGATTAAAGCATGTCAAATTTGGTCCAAGTTTGTGTCCACATAACATAACCTCAATCTTTTTTATGTGGATATATTATAGTTTGTTACAAACATGTTATTACAGAATTATTATTTTTTATTTATTTATATACATACATAGATGATACACATATATCACCATATTAGTAACGTATCTGTATCCTAATTTTTTAGAACTTTCTGTATCAACATATCTGTATTGTGTGGTATACGTATCCTCTATCCATATCCGTATTCATATCTGTACTTTCTTGTTCATAGTTCTTAATTTGTTTCCTAGCCTATCATTAGTTGTATTCATCTTATTTCATTTAATTTCCTTTCTAGTTTCCAAATTGACACAAACGCTTGACATGCTTGTGGTGCAGTTGCAGTTGCGGGATGTAAAAGACAATCAAGGTTTCGAAAAGCAATTGTGGTGTAGTTGTGGTTGCGAGATGTAAAAGCCATGGCATAACGGTTGCAGTAACTATAACCGTAATTTTTTTTTTTAATTTTTCGCACAATTTGAAAAACTTACCAATACGCATATATTTTATTTTTTTTTTAGAATCACATTTATTGGGGTTTAAAATAGATTTTGATCAATTTTGCTAGTTTTTAAGTATGATCCAATATATTGAGGTTTAATTGATTTAAATGTCTACAAAATTATTTTTGACCAATACCTAAACTAAAATAAAAAATATATATATTTATAATTATTAAATGAAATGATTATAAAAATAAAAATGGTGCCATAAACAAAAATTATTTTTGAGCTACTGATTTTATTTTTTTTTAAAGACATTTTTTAGACAACACATTGCAGGTACAAAATAAAAAATGTTTATAATTAAATATTAAATGAAATGATTATAGAAATAAATACAACCACTATTTATATATTTTTTATTTTACACACTAATGTAAAAATTAAAAAATAAATTATAAAGAAAAAAATTCATGCAAGGTTTTTTCTTTGGGTTTAGATCACTTAGTATTCGTTCTTTTTTTGTAAACTTTTTGTTTTTTTTTTTTTTTTTTTTTTGGGGGGGGGGGGGGAGCTATTTAGAATATTGTAAAAGTGTGTAACGGGCCGTTACGTAACACCAAAATAGCCATTTTCGTCACACCGCAAAAGCAAGTGTAACGTGTAACGCCTACCGCCACAACCATTACGTAACGGCCTCAACCTCTACTTGCTTGGTAGTTCAAGAATGACCAGCTTGGTGATAGAACCATCCCAGCCAAATATCTTCCTGTTCTATATATACATACAATACATAACATATATATCACCCCTTCATCTTCCTTCAAGCAACCACACAGAGAAAATTAATCTTCTTAAAAATGTGCATCTCATTCCTTCTTACTTTCCCAACACCTATGAAGCACAGACACTTCAAAATAGGTGCCGTAGTGGTGTCCGACACGGGAACCCGCCTTTAATTTTATTATTTCTTTTGCAGGGGACATGCCGAGAACACTGCAGGGACATAGCTGGGACACGCCAAATGGCATGTCCCTTTAATTTGTTTTTTTGCTGGGGACACTCTAGGGACACTTCGGAGACACGTTAGGGACACGCGTGTCCAAATATGGATAATCTATTAATTTTTTTAAATATAGTGGTTTATATATATATATATAGAATTAATGTTAGTTTTTATTAATTTTGATTGTTTGGTAACATAATATTAATCTACATAGCAAATATATATATAAATAAAATTAAAAAAATTGACATGTCTCCCGCCGTGTCTGCGTACCCATTTTTTTGAAATGGCCGTGTCTCATGTCCGTGTCCATGCTTCATAGCCCAACGCTAACTAAACAAGATAAAAGATCTTCCTGTTCCTTTCTTTTCAACTCCTTTACCTCACTATTTCTTATGACCAATAAAACCCTATGTTTCTTATAACCAAACAGAGTGTTAAGAGGGTGTGATTGAGCTCAATTCATGATGTAGTTAATAATCAAAATATGAATATCCATTATAAAAAAAAAATTTATTATTATTATTTTTCAAGTCAAAGTATGGGATCAATGAGAATATTTCTACAGCATATACAAAAGTCTTAATGCAGAAGAACAAGTTCATAAATTTTCCTCAAATAAAAAGTTACAAATCAAATCAACGTATCTAACAATAGCACCTCATGACCAACAAGACTGATAACAAAGAAAAACATTAAACATCTTACTTACACTGCCACATCCAGGGACCAAAGCTCTGCCCTTGGGAAGGGCACCACCCTGGTGAAGATGTACCATGACTGGCGTTGGTTGTCCCAGATCCCATGGGGTCAATCCCAGCTGCCAACATTTTTCCCAACCTGAGAAGCCAAGTGTGTTTGATGTTACTATAATATTTCCCAAGAGGACTTGTACAATTTTATGATTGAACAAGCACAGATACTAAATGAAAATATGATACTCTTGTCTTGTACAGTGCTACTAAAAAATGTAATAGTAAACCTAGAAAGTGCAAATGCCAGTCATTTTGGGCCTTATCAGAGCATCTTCTACACAACCCAAATATTTTTTTATTCTTTTTTCTATAATTTATGATACACAGAAGTGAAAATTGAAAACACTCAAAATTTCAAACTGGGCAGGCAATTCTCTGTATGTGAAGTTATTCATCATCTAGTGCTCTGGAGCTAATGAGTTGGACCTAATAAAAAAAGAATGAAAAGAATTATTTGGCTCACCCATGAATGAGGTATAGGCCATGTATATATAATAGATTCATGATACAATTTAGGAAACGATATAAATAAGGAAACAATACTAAATCAGTGATTGACACAATCACAGATTATATACATAACACTAAAAATAAAAAAGATTCTATGTACTCTAATTTTTATATTCAACAATAAATAGTAGTGATCAGAGAACCAAATGCAATACAAATGACAAACAGAAAATGTATGATGTGAAAGTTGAAACACTCACTGACCGATCAAAACTAAAATATCATATATGAAGTCAAGAACAGCTATTTGGAGTGAATCAAAAGGTGAAGTCAAGCTTTTTCTAAGTCTAAGTTGGTTTGGCAATCACCTAATATAGTCAAAAAGTCAAAAACTCAACTATTCCCTCTAATTTTATGCACGTCCTTTTGTAAAAACCCAACTAAAATAACTAGTGATAAACAAATGAGAGAACGAGTGAATATGTATTGAATTGAATAATAAGTAATACAAGGTCTTTTATATAGTGAAGGACATGACTCAAGTATGGTAATACAAATAACCTATCTATGGTAATACAATCAAATAAAATCAAACTAAATCAAATCCTCTACATATGGAATATAATATATTCAATATATATTATAATATATATTGAACATATTCTAACATTCCCCCCTCAAACTCAAGGTGGTTGAGTAGACAACAACTTGAGTTTGGAAAGTATAGTATGAAAACGTCCCGTTGGATGTGCTTTGGTGAAGATATCAGCAGTTTGATCAACAAAAGAAACAAAATGAAGGCAAATAGTACCGTGAACAACATGTTCACGAATAAAGTGACAATCAATCTCAATGTGCTTGGTACGTACAATCATGAAACACATCATTGTGAACAATTTAAATTGCACTACGGTTGTCACAACGAAGAACAATAGTAGATGAATGAGTAATCCCCAAATCTTCGAGTAACCAACGAAGCCATAATAATTCTTGTGTAGTGTCCACAAGAGCACAATACTCAGCTTCAATATTAGATCTAGAAACAACAGTTTGCTTCTTACTAGGCCAGGGAATCAAAGAATCATCAAGAAAGAAGCAATATCCAGCAGTAAAGCGTCGATTGGTAGGATCACCTACCCAATCTACATCAGAATAGCCATCCAGCTCCAATGTAGAATGAGCAAAATAATGAAGTCCATGAAATAAAGTACCTTTCACGTATTGAAGGATACGAAGCACATCAGCATAACAAGTGAAGCGTGGAGATGCCAAGAACTGACTGACAAGATGAACAGCATAGGCAATATCTGGTCGAGTAACTGTTCGATAAACTAAGCTGCCAACTAACTGTCGATAAAGTGTGGCATCAGAGAGAGGAATACCTTCTAGAGGAGTGACATGAACATTTGTCTCAAGAGGGGTAGAGGCAGTCTTGCTATCAGGGAGACTAGCATGGCTGAATAGATCAGATGCATACTTTGCTTGACAGAGATAATAGCCATTGGAGTTTGAAGAGATCTCAAAACCCAAAAAATAGTTGAGAGGACCTAGATCCTTCATCTCAAAATAAGTGCTTAGTGAGTGCTTCAACTCAGCTATACCAGCAACATCATTGCCAGTAATGATCATGTCATCAACATAAAGAAGAAGAAGAGTGGTGCCATGATCAGTCTTGCGGATTAAAAGAGCATAATCATATGGACTAGAAGCAAAGCCAAATTGTGCAATAGTGGTCCTAAACTTGGAGAACCAAGCGTGGGGAGCTTGCTTAAGACCATAGAGAGCATGCCGAAGTTAATAGTTACAGACCATTTGAGAAGGGTGATCAAACTAGGAGGAGGTTGCATATGTACGTCTTCAAGGAGGTCTCTATTGAGAAAGGCATTTTTGACATCCATTTGATACAAACCCCACTTGCGGACAGCAACAATGACAAGGAGACTACGAACAGATGTAAGGCGAGCCATTGGAGCAAATGTCTCCTCATAGTTAATGCCGTACTCCTGAGTAAAACCTCGACCAACTAAGTGTGCTTTATAGCATTCAACAGTACCGTCAGAATGAGTTTTGATCTTATAGACCCATTTACATCCAACAGTAGTCTTGCCAGAAGGAAGGTCCACCAAATCCCAGGTATGAGTTATAGCCAAAGCCTGCAATTCATTAGTCATTGCTTGCTACCAAAGAGGATTAGAACTGGCCTCACGGTAAGAGTGAGGTTCATGCTGAGAGAGAATAATAGAATAACAATGATAATCTCGAAGAAGGAGAGGAAGCTGTTTTACCCGAGTAGAATGACGATAAAGTGAAGCAAGACCAGAAGATGATGTAGTGGAATCAAGGGATACATAAGGCCTACTGTGAGAGGTGATGGGGGCAGGACGAGGAGATGGTGCAAGATCCTCATGAGGCCCATATGAGAGGTGATGGGGGCAAGACTAGGAGATGGTGCAGGATCCTCAGAAGGCTGATGAGGAGAAAGGACCAGAGAGACAGCGGCAGGACCATCAGATAGGATAGGCACCATAGGGTCGATTGTAGGCAAGAGTGTCCCTCTGGAGGCTGGAGAATCATCTGTATCAATCTCAGCAGGAAACAAATCTAGGGAAAGATTAGTGAAGAGCAAGGCAGTAATGGGATGAGATAAATGAAATTTTGACACAAATGAAAACATTTTGTGTTCCCAAAAGATGACATGGCGAGAAATGTGGAGACGTTTGGAAGTAGGATCCTGTGGGGGCCGAATAATTGGAAGAGTCGGGAGACGCATACCCCAGAAACTGGATACTACTCGGCTTCATATTGCGTAACTAGGGTGCCGAATACGTTAACGAGCCGAATAGACGAGGGTCAGTAGATCCGAATGAATGTAAGGTGAATAAGATAAAAGTAGGCTTAGGCCCCGAGGCCCAAGAAGTGAGTATAAATAGAAGAACCGCAAATCCAGAAAGGTATGTAAGAATCATTTCACTTAACTTATAGAAAAAGTTATCTTGAGT
>JAPPVO010007548.1:0-16118 GCA_030407325.1 Camellia japonica | reverse complement strand
CTGCGAGATCCAGAACATGTCGTCGACTATGAGAACCTGGAAGTTCAAGAAGATCTCTCTTATGAAGAACAACCAGTGCAGATTCTCGATCGTCGTGATCAAATTCTCCGAAACAAGACCATACCACTGGTAAAGGTCTTATGGCGAAATCATCGTATCGAAGAAGCTACGTGGGAAACAGAAAGTCAAATGCAAACCAAATACTCACACCTTTTCGAAAATTAAGGTACGTCAAGTTTGGGGACAAACTTCTATTAAGGAGGGGAGAAATGTGACACCCTAAATATTTAATTAATACCATAACCAACCACGATTATTAATAAATAAATAATAATAATCTATAATAGTAAAATAAAAGAATTAATTTTGTGATTGTATGCGATAAAGTAAAATTTAATAATAATAATAATAAGAATAACAATAATGGAACTAATAAAAAAAATAAGCTATACGTGTTATGTAAATTAATTTGTCATTGTGGTTATCAAATATGCGATGAGAAAATTTATTTAGGGCTAAGTTAATCACTAATTAATGTGAAAAGATTAGCATGTATAAATATAATTAAACGAATTAAATACCACATAAATATTTATAGTTAAATATAATTATGGTTGTATGTGATGATATATTATTAATAAATAAATAAATAATAATAAATAAATATATAAATTTAATTTGGCATTGGGTTATCAAATATTGGATTAATTAGGGATTATTATTTGAGGCTAAATTAACACAAATATGGAATTATAATACTAGTTAGGCCAAATTAGAGTTAAAGATAATAAATAAATAAATACAAAAGTAAGAGTAAATAAATAAATAAATAATAATAATAATAATAATAATAATAATAATAATAATAATAAATAAATATATAAATTTAATTTGGCATTGGGTTATCAAATATTGGATTAATTAGGGATTATTATTTGAGGCTAAATTAACACAAATATGGAATTATAATACTAGTTAGGCCAAATTAGAGTTAAAGATAATAAATAAATAAATACAAAAGTAAGAGTAAATAAATAAATAATAATAATAATAATAAGGGGAACTTATTGATAAGTCTCATATACAAGTTCAAGACCCAGTCAATCCTCAAACAAAACAATTGTACCAATTAGTCCTATACATTTTTAATTGTTACCAAAAAATCCTTTTTTTAAAAAAAAATTTACAGACACTGTTACATCTTACTACCATCGGACTTCCATCAAATGGTCGTCAGAGACTCGTCGGAATGTTCAACATCACCGGGAAGTCGCCGGAGTATCGCCAAAAGTTCACCGGAGTGTTAAGAACGTTAATGGAAGTCGCCAGAATATTCAGAACGTTCACTGGACGTTAAGAACATCACTGGAGACTCACCGGAATGTCTAGAATATTGCCGGAAAAAAAAAAAAGAATAAATGGAGAAATTAGAGTGAAAAAACATAGCAAAATGTGCTAAATATTAATAAACTAAAAGGAAAAAAAATGAAACGACAAAAAACAGCAACAATGGAAAAAACATATGCTATTTTTCATTTTTTGTAAAGTTTAAGCAAATAATCTCCAATATTGATCAAACTGAAAAATAAGTTTTGAAACTGTAAAATGTTACAGTTTCAAAGAAAAAATTTATTAAGCATTTATCCTTATTAATCAAACTGAAAAACATGTTATGAAACTGTAAAATTTTACAGTTCTAAAGAATGTTATGAAACTGCAAAATTTTACAGTTTTAAACCATGATTCATTCTAGTACCAAAAAAATTTGAAACTGCAAAATTTTACAGTTTTCACCGCCTGTAACTAAAACTCGAAAACTACTTGTTAGAATTTGAAAATTTTCTCCATTAGAACAGAAAAAGAGAAGTGTATAGCAAAGAAAATATAAAAAAAATAAGAGATCGAAGGAGAAAGGCGGATATAGAGAGAGGCTTGTACTCGGCAATTATTTTTTGTTTAGATCTAGCCAAATCTGATGTAGATCTACTCAGATCTGATGTAGATCTTGTAGACACCCCATTTTTGACTGACCTTAAGACTCAGACGTTATCGATTGAGCACTCGGTGATGGTGCATGTTGTGCTCGTTTAGAGGTTTTAGAGTTTTGGCTGAGAGCCTTGCCTCCGGGCCTCTAAACTCTTTGTGCTTTGGCTCGGTTTGTAGATCGAATCTTGTTTTCTCTTCCCGGAGGGAGGGAGTGGTCTTGTAGACCATCTCTTTGTGGTCGTAGACCACTTTTTGAGGTCGTAGGCCACTTTTCCCGTTTCGAGACTAGTTTTCGATTTTTGGAGCCTTTGGCTGCGCACCTGTCTCGGGACCGCTTAACGTTCTTCGTTTGGCGTGATTTTTGAACCATACCTTGTTGCCTCTACCTAGAGGAACACTGTGGTCCAGGAGACCACTTTTGATGCCCGTAGACTAGTTTTCGAGGCTTTCGACCGCATGCTTTGCCTCCCGATCTCTCGTCTTGGATCCGTTTTGGTTTGTTTTTGGTACAAACCTTGTTTTCCTTATTTGGAAGGTGGTACAAGGGTGGGAGACCATTTTCCTTCTGCCAGCCAGTTTTCTGGTCGGACAACTGGCTTTCTTGGTCTTTGGGCCATCTTTTCTGGTCAGCCACCACACCTTTGCATTGTTTTCAGGCCCTGGGCCCTCTCCCACCTTGGCCGACCAGTTTGTGTCTTGGAAGATCACTTAAAGTGGTCGGCCGACCACTTTAAGTAGCAGGCTGACCACTTCAAGTGGTCGGCTGCTTTTTGACACCTTTTTGGAGATATTTTCCTCCAGCTGGCACAGTTGGAGGGCATTTGGGCTATCCTCCATACACATGTATAAAGGGATTTGTTTGAAGCTTAGCTTCTCCAAGAAGCTTAGCTTCTCCAAGAAGCTTTGCCTTTTGGTTTTTATAAGAGGGAGGCTCCTCCTCCCTTCTCTAGGTTCAGAAAAACCTCCTTAAGCCATACATATAATCTATATCTATACATCTTCATTTCTCTCTTGTTTTGTGCCTTAAAGTGTAGATTTGTCTCACTTTTGTACACAAACACACACTCAAACACCATCCTTGGGTTGCTGAGGTGCTAAGGGGTTGTTTTTGGTGTTCTTGGGTTGGTTTGAACTTGAAAAACTTGCTGGAGTTGCAGTGGTAAAGAAGGCCTTCAAGGGTGAGTCTTTGACCTTTAAATACCCCTTTCTTGCTTAAGCTTTTATCCCTTCTTGCATACATTTTTAAGCTTAACTTTAAACTAGAAAAAGTTCTATTTTTAAGTGCTTAAAATAGTTGTTTAAGGTCACGTTTTCATTTGGGGTGATTTACCCCCTCTTAGGCCTTGTTAGGCCTTGTTTTGAGCCATCCCTTTAGGCTCTTGTTGAAGCCTTTGCATGACCTTTCTACCACTGAAATCCAGAGGATTTTTAGTGGTGGAAAGGTGGTTTTGGTGTCCTAATTAGGAGAGGGTCATCCCCTCTCCTTGTGTCTTCAATACTAGCTTCATATGCCTCATGTTTGAGCACCTTTGTTAAGCTTGTGTTGGCCATATCTTAGCTTGTATTTGTGGTTATTTTGCTGAGGCATACCACTATTTTTACTTGGTTTGGTCACCCCATGCATGGTTAATACACTTGTAGTGTAAATCACACAAACTAGCTTTGTATACCTCATGAAGTAGCATGCCATTCTAGCTTGTTTTCTTTCCATTTCAGCATGTTTTTGGTGATTTTTTTGCCATGTCATGACTGTGTTTTGGTTTGGTTTGGTTTGGTTGGCCCTTGCATGCTCCATACACTTGTAGTGTAATGCCATGAAATAGCCTAACATGCATCATGCCTTGACATGTCATTTTAGCGTGCTTTTGGCTTAGCTCTGACAAGACTTTGTTCATGTTTTAGCATGTTTAAGGTCTGATTTTGGTTTTTTTGGCCATGCACGACTTGCTTTGTATAGCTATGGTTCAATCTAGCTTGTTAGCCTTGTGTATTGAGTCCACTAGCATGCATTGCTTGGCCTATTTCAGTGATTTGGCATCACTTGTTATGTGATTTCAGTCCATGTTTCATGGCCATACATTCACATTTGTCACACATTCAATGCATTGGAGGGTTTGCCCCTTTATGCCTTAACATGAGCCATTGCGTATGTCTTCATGCCATAGCTTGCGAGCCATCATTTCAATGTGTTTTTGGGGCTATCTTACCATGATATAACTCTGATTTTTATTGGTCGAGTCATCCCATGCTTGGTCCTAATAGGTGTAGTGTAAACCACCTTATTTGCCTTGCATTCACCATGCTTCATGCCCTTTATGCTAGCATATTTTGGCCTACTTCCATGCATGTTTTAGACTCATTTTAACATGTACTAGGACTGTTTTGGGTTGCCTTGGTCACATGCTTAATGTTTTGTATACTTGTAGTACAAATGCTCTTGCTTGCCTCAAGCTTTGAGCACCATTGCATGCTTCATTTGTGTTGAGTACATGATTTGACATCACTTAACATGACATTTCAGAGCATTCAGCATTGTCATGTTCCCATTTCATTCACTCTTTGAGTGTCTTTAAGTGTTGTGCATTGTTGCCTAGTTTATGCCTTAGCTTGTATGCTTGCATGCCTAGGTATTTGAGCCTCCATCTCAGCATGTTTAGGTCCTTATTTTAACCTACTTGAGCTATGTCCATGCTTAGTTCATGCATTTATGCCATGTATTGCATGCCTCATGTGTAGTCCTCTTTGCTTGTCTTATGCTTTAAGGACCCTAGCATGCCATACTTGTGTTGTTTGAATGATTTGGCATCATTTCTTACCTCATTTCAGTGTATTTAGTGTTGTTACACTTCCATGCTTTTCACTTTTTTAGTGCTCTTGACAGTTGCACCTTAGTGCCTCAATTGGTGAGCCAATTGGCATGCATGTTTGTATGTGTTTTCGGTGCCTTCATTTTAGCATTATGGCCACTGTTTTGGCATGGCTGAGGTCTGTCCATTTCGGTTTAAGTCCATTGAGTATATGGTTTGCATGTTGTTGCATGCTTGGTGTATTGCATATTGTTACCCTTGTCGCATTGCATTGCGCATGCATGCATTACTTATGCATGCATTACATTGTGTTAAGAACCCGATGATTACCTTGCATTAAGTATGCAATCTAGTTCTTAGCATTTAGCATTGTGTATGCCATGTCATGCCTTGCATTGTGTATGCTAGGTTGCTAGTTGCATTGAGTATGCCATGTAGTTGCATGTTTGCATGCTAAGGTTGCATTACATAGCATTGTGCATGCCATGTTTCTTGCTTGCATCGTGTTTGGAATAGGTGTTAGTCCAAACAACGGGAAACGAGTGACATTTCATACTTAAAGTGATGAAACGTGCCTTAATTCTCGGTCGCCGACGCTCTTGATCATACATGGTAGAGTTTTAGACTTTATGTGTTTACTTGTGCATTCATTTCATATTGAATTGTGCAACTTCACCTCTCGGCCATCATGCATTGAAATACGCGATTGGTGGCCCGAGGGTCGAGAGCTACACTCCTTTGAGTTAATGACATGATAGGGAGGGTGGTTGTGCACACATATCTTGCAAATACATTGCCATGCCCTTTCTTGCTCTCTGTTGCAGCAAATTGCAGTTTAGCAGCAACAACTGGCCGGCCAGCCAGAAAAACTAGCTGGCCGACCACTTTTCGGGTTTTTTAACAACCAAAAGTGGTCGGTAGGTGTCTGGAGAGACCAAAAGTGGTCGGCCACCCTCCCACAGGATTTCCAAGGTGGATTTTCATCTTTCTAGAGCTTGGCGCAAGTTTCTGAGAACAAATGAAAACAGAGGCAAATCGGGGCATCGCATTGGATTTCCGAATGAGGCAACTGGGCTTGCATGCATCCTTCTCCCTCTGAGGCTCCTGATTTACTGCTTTCCTTAGCTGCCATGCTTAGATAGCTTGCTTTTGCTTTGGTTTGTACTTTAATTAGTTAATGCGTTAGCTATTCAATTTGTTTTGTAATAATCAGTTAACTAGGATTAGTTATTTAATTTGTTGTGTAATAATTAGTTTAATTAGCTTAGATTAGCTAGTTAGCTTCTTATTTGGTCCCTCCTTCGAGAGGGCGCATTGTTGTAATAAGCGTGCGTGTGTGTGATGCATGTCTTCCAACCCTCATTTCTTTCTCCCTTTTACTTAACCGCTTACGATGGTTAGTTTTAGGGCATATTTTGTTTGGCATACCTTATGCTTGCATGCGTGCATCCATTCATCTGTATTGCATGCACCAGGCTCGGCGCATCATACAAACCTGCATTGTATTTTCAATACACTTACTTGAATACGTGTTCAACAGCATGTCATCAAGTTGCATTTCATATGCCATTCTAGAATAGCCGAGCCTATTTTAGTTGCATTTTCGCATGTGTTGCATTAGCCATTTTAACATGAACTAGGATCATGCATGATTTCTAACTAGTTCTCTGTTTTGGCTCGGAGTACACTGTGAGTGTTTACGCTTTAGCATACTGCATGTGTGTTAATGTTGCCATGAAAGCATGCTTGCCATGAGGCTAACTGCTTATGTGTTATAACTACCTGAATGCCTGTGGGTGAAGGTTGGATTACTTGAATTGAAACAATTCATCAAATTCCCGATTTAGCCTACTTGCGAGTAGCAAACTTAAAACCATTTTCAAACAAACGAACATGCAATGTTTTGTTCCAAAATAGGCGATCTAGTCTATATTTGTTGGCCGTGCGCATCATATAGTAAGATTAGGTTAAATAACCGGAATAAGAACACATGTGTTTTCAAAAACAAAATATCATGCTTCGTACAGGCCGATCTTTGATCGGGCGAGCGGGGGTGCTCATTAAATGACCTTCCCCAATCGTACCCAAGTTCCCGAGCCGCGGCAACTTTGGTGATGACGGACACGTGGCCTTAGGCACGAGTCAGGGTTTCCTAAATTTCCCCTAAATAAAATATTTAGGTGGCGACTCTATATCTGGCAAAGCAGTCCATGTTTGGCACTTCTTTATAAAAATCAGTTTTCCAAAACGATTTGCCGGATTTGGACTCTTTGGTGATTTATCGGTTTCACATCGCACATTGTGAGATTAGATTCAGAACTGTAACTTTTGAGTCCAAACTGTGGTAGCTCAGAGAACAAAACGAGAATTCGCGGCCCTCACGAGGCGCGCACGGATACTTGGAGAGTTCTCCCCGGGAGCGCATCCACAGTTTCTGGCGACTCTGCTGCGGATTTAGAGAGCTTGACTCGAACTCATGATATCTTATTTTGACTACACTTATGTGTCTTTTTGCATTGCATTTGCATTGGTGCGCCTAGGACACCGTGTTTGCCGTCTGCTATTCCTGAACAGTTTGCCTGAGGCTGCATGCCATAAGGTAGACCGGTTACGGGCTCTGCCACGATGGGAGCATAAACCCCGGTTGTTACCGGGGCACCCTTTCGACCATTTGACCTAGTGCATATTGGAATCCATAGTGACTATTCCAAACTAGGACAGGTTGCTTACCCGATTATAGGTTGTTTGAAACCGCTGTGTGCGTAGTGAAACCCTAGCTCGTGACAAAATAGGACAAGGAAACCCTACCCCTCCATAGGAGTGTTTTGGCTCTCATTTGCTTGCTATGTGCTTTTGGAGAGTGTGCCTCTACAGGGTTGTGTATATTAGTTTGCAAGTCTGGGTATCAAGCCTGCGGGCATCAATATTTGGAGAATCAGTTTTACTTGAGGGTATCAGATTCAGTTTTGGGACAGCAATTTGGGGCACAGTGATCAGAGTTAAGGACAGTGTGTTCAGCTTACAAATACTAACTTTGTGTTGTTATGCCAACTGTGTGTTGTCAGGCCAACTGTGTGTTGCCTTTAATTTATCCAGTTCATAACATAGCACACTGCGCGTTTTGGTTGTTTATTTCCTTATTATGCTTTAGTTATCTTTTTGCAAGGTAGTTTAGCACAATTGCATCTGACCAGGCAGATATTCCCCGAGCACTCTGGGTCAGAGGTCGAAGACTTAATCGATCCAGGGATCTGATAGACGGACAAGCAGTGTTTCTTTCTTTACCTCCGGTTACTAGGCAGAGGTTAAAAAGGCGCAGTGTATCAGTACAGAGGTCGCTAGATCAGTGGTCCTTGAATAGTCAGGCTGAGGTCTCAATTTCCATTGCAGAGGCAGATATACCGGTCGTTCAGATATACCAGCACAACATGGCAGGCTTGGAAGAGATGATGCGTCAACTCCATGTAGACGCGCCCGTGGGCTTCACTCTACAGTTCGGACTCCCTTTGTTGTCGCGGTTCTAAATCTGAACCAAAGAGTCCAATTTTGGCAAATCGTTTTGAAGAAAACAGATTTTTGAAAAAGTAGTGCCAAACATGGACTGCTTTGCCAGATTACAGAGTCGCCACCTAAATATTTTTTAATGGGGGAATTTAGGAAACCCTGACTCGGTGCCGAAGGCCACGTGTCCGTCATCACCAAAGTGATCTTGGCTCGGGAGCTTGGGTACGATCGGGGAAGGTCAGCTATGAGCACCCCCTTTCGCCCGGTCCGAAGACCGGCCTCTACTAACCGTGATATCCGTTTTTGAAAACTTTATGCGTTCTTATCCCAATTATTACCCTAGAATTACTATGCGATGCGCACAACACAAAAGTATAGACTAGATTGCCTAATTTGGAAATAAACATTGCATATCCGTTTTGTTTCGAAAAACGTGTTAGATTTTGCTACCCGCAAGTAGGCTAAAATACGGATTTCAATGAGTTGTTCCAACTCACGCAATCCAACCTCCACCCACAGGCATTCAAACAGTAATATCACATAAGCATTTAGCCGCATGGTAAGCATACTGTCATGGCAACATTCACATGCATGCGAAGTGCTAAAGCATAAAAAACTTACATCGTACTCTGTGCCAAAAACAATAACCCGGTTAGCAAACATGCATGACCTAGTTTATGTTAAGTGACTAATGCAACACAGGCATAGATGCAATCTAGAGTAGGCTCGGCTAACCCTAAGCATGGCACGTGAAATGTTACAACTATCACGTATTCAAATTGGAATTGAAAATACGATGCAGTTTGTATGATGTACCGAGCCCGGTGCATGTAAACAAATGCATGAATGCACGCATGCATTGCATAAGGTATGCTAATTTAGATGTGCCCTAATCTACCATCATAAGCGGGTAAATAAAAGGGATAGAAAGAAATGAGGATTGGAAGACATACACCCACTCACACACACTTATTACAATTTTGCCCTCGCTCGGAGGGACCAAAATAATAATACAAATAATTAACTACGCAAGCTAATTAATTATTACAAATTCACTAAATTAATTAGACAAATAATTAATCTAATTAAAACAGTAAATGCCTCGGGAGGAGGGCCCAAATGCGGCGCGCGCTCGGAATGGACTCGGAATCGCACTGTCATGCAAGTGTGCCTCTGTTTCCCTGCTATCCTCCTCAGAAAATCACCAAAGTCCCAAGAGTGCCTCTCAAGGTACTGGGGAGTACCACCGGCTGAGGTACAACACCACCGGCCGAAGGATGTGGCCACCGGCACTGAGTGAAGCTATCGGCTGTCAGTTGACTGCCGGTCGGCACTAAAAAGTGCCGGTCGGCACAAAATGCCTGCAAAACCTGCAACTCACAGCAGCAGAGGGCAAAACTTGCATGGCAATGTAATTCAAAGCATGTATGCACAAAACACATCCCACATCATGTTAATGACTCAACGGGGCATGTGCCTCGATCCTCGGACCACCAATCGCGCATTTCCATGCATGATGGTCCAAAGAACCAAGAGTGCAATTTTGATTTCACATACATGCAAACCACATAAACAAACAAGGGTGCCAAACCTCTATCATACTTCACTTCAAGAGGCCTAGCATGCATGCCAATATGATGCAATCCTAGACATGGCAACTAACATGCAACATGGCAATACAATGCAAACATGTAAGTAAGCATACAAGGCAAGCATGCAAACCAATTGAAAGATGGACTTAGACATGAATTAGGCAACTCAAAAAGGCCTAAAATCAGTAGCCAAAATGCCTAGTATGAGGGCTAAGCATACATGCACACATACACATGCAAAGGTACCAATACTTAAGTATAACAACAACATTCAAGCACACTTGAAGTGAGTTAAACATGGACAATTGACATGCATATAAAGCTCTGAAAATCATGCAAAATATGATGCCAAATCATGCAACAAATCAAATCAAACAAAGCATGCAAATAGCCTAGGCTTAAGGCAAGCTAATTGGGCATTGAACCACACTTTGCACAAACATTCATGGCATGCACTAATCAACCTAAAACAGGTTTTTAGCATGTCAAAATAGGCCCAAAGGACCACTTAGATGGCATCTAAGAAGCACAAACATTAAGGCATGCAACATGATCAAAACATGGAGCATTCAATACGTACTCTTAGAGCATTAAAGAAGCAATTAAAGCATGCGTACAAGTACACTACAAGGTCTGAAATACCATGCTAAATGGTTCCAAATCATTGAAAATAGTGCAAGCATGGCATACTACACATGCATACTCCTAAGGCCAACAAGCCAAATACAAAGGGGCTATGTAATGCATGATGAGATCGACCAAATGGCTATGGACAGAGCTAGATCATGGCAAAATAAGCATACAAGCTTCACAAATGCAAGCTTAAAACATGCTCGAAGCTAAGGCATACAACCTAGGCATGTAAGGCATCAAAGAGGCATTACAAGGCAACTATGCTAGGCATGCATAAGAGACCTAAACTAACTTGAAATCATGTTATAACATGGCAATATAAGCATGGAAAACAAGTCAAACATGCTCAACACACACTCAAGCATGAAGTTACATAAGGAAGCAAAACTTGCCCTTTTCAAGGACATCAAGGAGAGGGGGTGGCCCTCCCCTTTCTAGGACTTTAAGGCACCATCTCCACCATTGAAATCCCTCAAGATTTCAGTGGTGGAGAGGTCCAAGCACACAAGTCCCGGATCTCTTACAAAATAGCACAAAAAGTGACCTTTTCAAGGTCTAAGGGTGGTCAAACTTGCTCAAACCACAAAACACTCTTAATATACAATGAAGAGGCTAAGAAAATAGAACTTTTTTGTGTTATAGACCAAGCACAAAAACTGTTTTAAAGCAAGTGAAAATGGAGTGCAAAAATGGGGTAAATAAAGTAAGTTTCTTACCCTTGAAGCTTTTCTTCACAAAGGTTGGAGTGGTTGGTCCCTTGAGCTCCAAACCAGTCAAGAACACCAAGAACAAGCCCTTAGCACTTCAACTCCAAGAGGAAGGTGGAACACTAGGTGCTTGTGTGCAATAGTGTGAACTAAAGCACCTAGTGTACTAAATAAGCAAGAAAGGAGAGAGATAAGATAGATATATGATCTAACCTAAAACCAGAGCTTGGTCTCTCTCTAAAATGGCTGAAAAACTCTAAAGAATTCCAACCCTAAGCTAAGAGGAAGAGCCTTCCTCTTATAGAACTTGTAAGACTTACAAGCTAAGCAACTAAGGGCTCATCCCTCCATACACGTGTATGGAGGGGAAGCAAATTGCACACAGCTGTCTGAAAATATCTCAGAAAGCAAGTGCACAGTGCCCGGCCGGCAAAAAATGTCATTTTGACAAAATTAGTGCCGACCGGCACAAAATAGTGCCGGTGGCAACTCTAGCCAGCCGGTGGTGTGTAGGGATGCCTCACAAAGCATTCCCTGTCCTCCCAAGGCAAAACACAAGTGTTTGGTGCAAAACCAAACACAAACGGTCGAGTCCGGAGGTCCTGAGGCACGGCGCGCGTAGCCGAGAACTCCGGGAATCTCCAAACGAACACAAACATGGATAATCACCGAGTGTTCCAACGGTGACGTCCAAGTCTTGAGGACGGTCAAAAATGGGGTGTCTACAGTTGCCCCTCTTTGACAGAACTCGAAAGTCATAACAATGACGGGAGTGAATGTCAAAGCCCAGAGACGACCCATTTTTGACAAGGTCGAAGACTTGGACAGACATACAAAGCGCAAATGGTTGAACTCGCAAGCTGCCTACGTATCCCTTAGGGAATCAAACCAGCGTAGTTCATGCAGGAGGCACACATGCCAAAGATAAGATATGCGCCCGTAGGCGGGGGCAAAATGCAACTGACAATGCAAGAAGCCGAGCATAACTTATGATCATGCAAAGAAAGCTGTAATGAAGCAATACATGCGACAGTTATAAGCTAACATGCACAGTCTACATCACAATGCAGAAAGGATGTAAGAGAATTATGCAATTCTCAAAACGTCTCACTCTGGAGATACAATACCTGTGCGGCTCGCCTGGTTCCACCAGCGGTAAATGAGCCGTACATACAATATCGTGCCTGAAAAGAAAGCAAACTTAACAGGTACAATATTGTTAGCAACATGCATGACATATGCAATGCGAATGCTAAATAATATGCAATATATACAAAACTATGTATGAATAATGCAAATGATAATGCAATGCAATTAAAACTAATGCGATGCAAACTACATGCGGGGCGATTGAATCATGATTCAATCATGAGCGGTTCGAGACCACACAAATGTCAGATAGATTGATGGAAGTGACAAGTCCGTCTACCATAGAAAAGGTGTCGAAGCCCTCAAGGCGCGAGCGCACACAGAACTATGAGTAATGTAGACAGACCTAAGAACAAGTATTGGGTGGATTGACATAAGTGGGGAAACGACCCGCTGATGAGGGAATAATGATCCTAATGCCGGATGCAACAATTACACTACAATGTAATGGGAATGGATACAATGGATATGGCACGCGGGCCAAACCGAATTTTGCCTAGGAAAGGCATGTACGCATACGAACCGCGTCTAATCACAGGAAATGTGCCGCAACCCTCAAACCAAGCTCGTCAAGGAATAGGCGCGTACACAAAAACTGTGCTTCGACATGAAAAGTAGGGGCACATACCAGACCAAGCGCATCTCGGAAAGGCGCAAGCCATAGATGGAAGATGATGCAGTGGATGCATGCAAATTACAGTGCAATGGATATGGATACAATGGATATGGCACGCGGGCCAAACCAAATCTCGCCTAGGAAGGGCATGTACACATACAAACCATGTCTAACACAGAAACGGTGCCGCTACCCTCAAGGCTCGGACACAAAAGCTCGACAACTGTGTTTTGACACGAAAAATATGGGCACATACCAGACCAAGCTCAACAAGGAAGGGCGCAAGCCATAGATGGAGGTGATGCAATGAAATGCATGCAAGCTACAGAAAATGCATGACAAATGCACTATACTACAATGAAATGCATGACACATGCATGTGTTGTGTTTTGTTGTTTTTTTTGAAATGCAATGTATATGCAATATTTACAAATGATGCATGACGATGCATGATGATGCAACGGCTACGATTGCAGCTTTCCCTATCTTACCAACAGGGCGATATACTAGGTTGGTTCAGTATCCAGAATCGAGGCGTAAACACGCCGCCTCAACCTATGGGGCTTCCATACAGATTTCAAGCCGAGGGTACACCCCCTGGGTATTTAAACCAGACTTTAGTCTCGGAGATCCCGAACCTTTGCGTTCTAGGCATAAGCCATTCAAACTCTAGTTTTCACCGTCCAGTTGGTCTTCTAGGAACTCACCGCAAAACAGGCAGGTGGCTTTACCAGACCACCGAAAGTCGTTCGGGCACGACGAACACCAAAGGAATTGCACCTTCAGAGGATTTAAGGTCTCCTAGACCGGGATGCACAGCGTATGCATTGAAATGCACATGATGCATGATGTTCGAAATGCGTGCCAGCGCACGGCTTTTGAGATGCATAACAATGCAAATGAGCGGGTTTAAGGTCTCGCCAGACCGTGCGTGTTTTCGGTCCCGCCGGACCCTCGTTGGGGCAATTTGCATAATGTGACACACGCGCCACACGGGATGCAAAACAATGCAAGTGAGGATAAAATGAAACATGAGGCACGCATACCTCATTGGATGGAAAACGAAGTGCAAAACGAGGCCTACATGCCTCGAGATGTAATGAAATGCAAGATGGGGCACGCGTACCTCATCAGACGAGGGTTTCGCACCTTCCAAGGATTTAAGGTCTCCTAGACCGGGCGTGTTTAGGGTCCCACCGGACCGTAAAGAGGTAATGCATGATGCATGATAGGGCAGATGAGACACGCGTGCCTCATAAGGATGGAAAATGGAGTGCAAATGGGGTGCGCACACGGCGCGATGCGATGTATGCCAAATACAATGAGGTGTGCACTCTAATGCACTGAAGGTCTTACACCTCCCGAGGATTTAAGTCTCCTAGACCGTGCGTGTTTAAGGTCTCGCCAGACCGGTATGAAAGGCGTATGCAAGATGCAAAGTGGGGCACGCGTACCTCACTGGAATGCAAAATGATGCACGTGAGGTAGTACACCGCACGTGGATCAAGATGAAATGCAAATGAAGCGCGTGAGGTAGTACACCGCACGTGGATCAAGATGAAATGCAAGATGAAGCGAGATGAAGCACGTATACCTCAACGGATGGAAAATGACATGCAGAACGAAGTACACGTACCTCGAAATGCAATGAAATGCAAAATGAGGCACACATACCTCATTTGATGGAAAGTAAAATGCGAAACGAGGCACACGTACCTCGAAATGCAGTGAAATGCAAAACGAGGCACACGTACCTCGTTTGATGGAAAAAGATGTGAGTGCGACACGTATGCCACACCAAATATGCCAGACAGTGCAAGTCACAAGGGACGTGCAAGACGGCGCGTTGCGACGCAACAGACAAAAGGATGGATGCATGCAACGCACACGGGGCAACTTTTGAATCTTGTAAAAGACAAAAGGATACGAAAGGATACAATCCTTGCTTGAATCTCAGTGCCACGCACAGAAGACACGGTCCGAGGTCAAAACGGAGGCCGGTTGAGCATCGGGGATGCACTTTCTTGCTTTTCTTGAGCTATGAAGACCAAAACCCCTCATATAGCCTAAACACATCCTTGGGAACACCACCGGCTGGGTGGGGTGGTCACCGGCTGCCACCGGCTGCCTGAATCATCCATCGGCACAAAAAAGTGCCGACCGGCACAAAATAGTGCCGACCGGCAGAAAATGCCTGATCGGGGCAAACTGCCATTTCACTCCGGGCTTTATAAAATAGGGTTTTAAACCCTATTTGTCTCATCTCTAAACCGCCGAAAACTCCTCCTCTCTCTCTCTAGAGTTTGTTTTCTTGATTTCTCATCGATTTCTCCGCGTTTCACGCCCATTTTCTCGTCGGATTCGCGATATTCTTCGCGTTTCGGACATTTTCAACCGAACAAATCTTCGTTTCGGTGCACTGTTTGCTAGTTCCGCTTTTTCGGGACTTGTTCCCCTTGATTTTGTCTTCACTTCCGTGTATTTTCACATTTCGACCCTTCCGGCCATTTCCGACCCTCTCGGGGTTGACTTTGCCGGTTGACTTTTCGCGTTCCGGCCCGTTTTTCCCTTTTCGGCTATTTTCTCCTCTCCATCGCTATGGCCGATGATGTTCCACATGTCGGGACTCCCCCGGACCACGAGATGGATCCCGGGGTCGAGCTCCTGCCACTGAGCGAGCGCCCATTCGACCCGGCGACTTATCAGCCGGCCATCCATGTGCTTCCGCCAGATGGACTCCGCCACTTCCGCGGTTTTGACAGGGCTCTGGACCCGGAGCTCCTCTTGCGCGAGCCGACCTCTCACCTGTCCTTCGGCGCTGTCGAGGTAACACTCTTCTCTGTTTTACTTTTCGCAATGTAGAACTGCAAACTGTCAACTGGCATAGCTGATTACGACCCTTAACTGCTTAGCTCTGATTCATTGTACTGTAGTTGATTGTAGACAAACTCACAACTGACATCTGCTTAGGACTGAGACACATGCACACACACTGCACTAGTCTTAATCACCCAAACATGGCACACCGCATTTCACTGCGAATTCACCGATACCCGGTACTTGTTTGAATCTAAAAACGCACTGTATGCTGTATTTAAACTGAACCACACAGAGCCCGCTGACG
>JAPPVO010007547.1:0-46130 GCA_030407325.1 Camellia japonica | reverse complement strand
ATCAATATCGTAGAGGTTTACAACAACAATCTACTCGAAACTATTCCTATGAACGAAGTGCAGTGCAAGAATTTGAAGTACAGAAACGTAAAGAACAAGAAATGTAAAAAAAAAAAAAAACTAGAAAAGAAATAAAGTAGATAAAAACTTATTTTCTGGATCTGAGTCTGGAACATTTTCTGGGACATTTTCTACTATTTATACTTCTCAATGGCAACCATCGAACTGCATTTCTAACCGTCGAACCACCCTTCCATGATCGCTGATCATGTTGCCTTATAGTTAGCTCCACTATGCCATATCTGTAGTTAGGCTTCCCTCATGATTTTGAATTTAAATATGAGTAACCGTTGAAGCCATGTCATCTTGCATTTCTTTGCTGATCCAGTGCTACGCAGATCTACAAAAACCAATACTAACTGCCACGTGTGTAATTCTGATTAAGGAGTTGAGTTGTTTCCTCGCATTGCCCTTGTCTGGCCACGTGTCGAACTGTAATTGGCTTATACAAAATATGTAGCCAACATTACCTTCCGCACTAATATACCCAATACTTAGTGATATTAGTGGATCAAGGAATTGTATCCACGTCTTAGAACGTACATGAGCTTTGCATTTTCCAGAAATGCAACCGTCATTCGTCATTTGCATTAAATTCTCCTCTAATCCTTTGAACACCTCCACTTATTTTCAATATCCGAAAAGACTGATACATCTTTTATGGCTAAGCCAATCTTCTCTTACATTGATCAAGCATACGAAGAGTTATTCGATGATGCTGTTCATCCTCGAAAGAACCTCCATGCATTTATTGGCTACTTTTACCCACCTTCCTATATTCAAGTCATGGAAGCTTTTGCAAATTATCAACCTTTGGACTACAAACCTGTTATCATCGATTCTTTAACCCAAAATTTTGCAAATATGGATATTGGGAGCTCTTCTTCTAACCCAAAACCTTCTGCGTGGGATAAGGCTGTAACTTCTTCTTCTTCTGGAGCTTCTAGTTAGAGAAGCTGGCTAGAACCTGAAGAATCTAAGTTAAGGGAACGAATCAATCATTACTTTGTCGAATTTGTTGATCCTCTAGCTTTCCCTTCCTTTTCTCAGAGTTCAGTGGTTTATCCATATGTACCCATTGATCGCTGCCGCAGTTTGGAGGACAATCTGCTCGTAGCATAGTACACATCCTCCATGGCTACGAAGATAGTACAAGCTACCCGACGTCCAGAAGTGGCACAAGGGTATAGCCCTTCATTCTTAGCCCAGAAGGCAAAACTTTGCTTTTCTGACTGGCTTGACTGTGTTAACACCCCCCAATTCCCTCAGTCTTTCGAGATGGAAGCTTCTATACCTCATCCTCCGCAAAATCCCCCCTGGATAGAGAAACTGAGGCATGCCCTCTTTAAGGACCAGGTTTTTCCTCCCTATAATCCTCCACCTCCCCCTACTCCAACTCAGTGAAAGCAAACCCAACTTTTGCTTGCGGCATTTTCTCACTTGCCCTTCAATGTTCTTGAGGACGATGTTCCTCTCAAGAACTTTCGATGGGCTTGTGATGTTATGACTCGGGGTCATGCTCTCAACCCCATCGCTCGAGCAAAGCTCCAGATGTTTTTGGACCAACTCTCATTGCTTCTTCATTGGCACCAAACTTCTATGGCCACCACCCAATCTTTGAACCAACTTTCAGCCCTTCGAATTCATACCCGGTATGAAGCAGAGAACCTCATCGAAGAATATGATGACTTCAAGAATAAAGACTCTGCGTACTGGGATGACTTGGATATGGATGAGATAGAACAAAGGTTAAAAGAAACAGAATTTGAAATAAAGGCCGAAAAACTCTTTTGTCAAGTAAGAGCCCATCAACTTCAGCAACCAAGCCTGGAGGAAATAGAAGATAGAATAAAAAAGGAACAGAAGTTTATTGACCATAGCTGGACCAAATTCCATGATCTTGTCATTTACTATGTTCCTTACTTTTATGAGCTTGAATATGTGCCTAAGCAAGGCCTCTGATGTAATCGTTTCTGTCTTAATAAAACTTAAGATATTTTCTTTTATTTGGCATAGTCTGATTTTATCCCATTTGTCAAAGTCAAACAAACTTAGGGCTTCAAAACCAACAATTTCATCATTTGTATCTTAATTCGATCATACTTAATGAAATACTGAGAACCCAATTTGAATTTTTTCTAACTTATGGAGTGTAATTAACAACTTTCGCTGGTTTCTTTTTAGAATCAAAGCTTCGAATTTATCAATTCTGCCCTTCGAAACTGATTTGATCATATCCAGTTCTCCAACATATGGTTAATACAATCAAGTGATTCAAATCGACTAATTTTGTTTCAATCAAACAGTCTACATTTTCCAAAATATGGAAATCTCTTTTAAGAACCGCACTGTTCTACTTCTAAAAAAGTGATTTATTCTATGTATCATCAAACCAACTATTGGTTCTGGCACTTAGAACAACAACTTCTAACCTTAAGGTATTTCAAATTTTGTTTCGAAGGGTTTTACTGTCAATGACAAACCCTAACACAGGCCCTCAATCCTCTTAAAGTAAACGAATACTTGAATATTCCTGCGTCCTTAGGCATGGAATGTGTTTCGAAATCGACTCCTTGCCTTCGAAGCTGTTTGTCATCGGATTTTGGCGCCAAAATTTGGCTTTGAAGCCAAATATTTTATTTCGAAGCTGACATCAGTATTTGAGATGTGTTTCCCACCAAAACTATCAATATTTAGGAAAACCTTTCGCATCCGTACTTTTAGTTCTTTTTGTGAATTTCGTTTGTGTCAAATGATCGGGTATATTTTTCAGACACAAAAGTTTGAAATCCCTTCTTATTTCGTGCTTTGAATTCACTCGTTTGCTCAGCACACAAACCCTTCACCTCCACTGACCCTTTCTGCCTTACTGCTCGTCACCAATGGATTCTTCTTCTTTGAAAGTACGAACTAGCGAACACATAAGCCCAACAATGGCTTTGAAAAGATGTATTGAGGAAGAGATCGTCAAATTTAAAGTTGATGGATCGAGTACCATAGACGGACGCCTTTTTGTCCCTCGTCATAGTGACAAACAAGAATATGTCTTAGGTCCTATCTTTGAGAGACTCTTGCTCATCTTCCAGCTTTGTATCCTCGTCTGGAGGACCACTTTCTTCTCTATGAAAGGGGGCTGGACTGGGGAAATTGGAGAATGAACCGATCTCATCATTGCTGGCCAACATTGAGGGTTGAGTGGAATGAGTGGTATGACAGGGTTGTGCCTGCAAGAGAATGGGACCTACAAGAACTCTGCATCCTCGATACCCTCCGTCTTTCCAGGTTTATCATTCCTAAAGACCCTTTTTTAATTCCTGCCGCTCTTTGTTTCTGGAACATGGCTTTTAATTTTTCAATTTCTTGTGGTATGATGGCTCACACCGTTCTTGATATGCCGCTCTTTGTTTCTGGAACATGCTTTAATTTTTCAATTTCGTTGTGGTATGATGGCCACACCGTTCTTGATATCTGCCATCTCTTAGGGCTTTCGCCCCTTGGAACCCCTTTTACACCCAGTTACCCAGACCTTTCGGTTAAATTTTCTCTTCCACCTTTGAATTCTTCTTTTAGTGACTTCGTAAAAGCTGAAAACAAGAAGGTGGGTCCTGTGGGCGATCGAGAACTTTTTTCCTTTATTTTATATTGGTTGTGCAAATTTCTTTTTTGTACATCATCTCAACGAATCATGCCTGAATTTGCTCCACTTGCAAAGGCCCTTGTTTTGAAGAAACGCATAGCCTTGGCCCCTTATCTTTTAGGCCATGTTTATAGAGCTTGCTCCCAATTTTGTGAGAAACCTCTTGATATCAACCAAGGAGGTCCCCTCTAGGTGCTTCAACTCTGGCTCCTCGCTTACTTTACTGATTTGCATCCCAAGTGCTTAAAATTCCTAGTTCAAGATCCTAACACTTATGGGGAAAAGTATGCTAGAATTGCCCTTTATCCCGTTTTTTTCGCCTACTATCTTACTTTTTTCCACCAGCTCCCTGTTTCCCCAACTGCCACCTTCTTTTCTCCCTTTGATGCCAATAAAGGGCCAATTCGGCTAAAGACATTCTTGGCTGATAGACAATGTTCCATTCCATTAGACAAAGACATGTGGGCTTCTATTTTGTTACCAAAAGAACTTTTTATTGGCACTTTAAACCCTCGAGCTTATAAGTGCATATCTGAGGTATACTGCCCTTCTCAGTTTGCTAGGCAATTTGAACTTACTCAAGGGATTCCCATTCCACTTTGCAGCTTCTCGACTGTCCATCTTACAGCCAGAAACCTGAGAGTACCCAAATCCAAACTAGAGGAGGCAACAGTTTAAACTGTTGAAAGATTTGAGTGAGTTCAAATTTGTCCCTTCTTCCCCTCTGGCTTGGCTTTGAAAAGATTTCAAAACTGGTGGACAGCCAATATGGAAGTGCGTCTAGCAATACATCCTCATGATTTACTGATAGGGCTAGGTGTGCCTTCCAAGGCTAAACCAAAAGAAGCCGGCAACATTCCTTCTCTTTCTACAGCTGCCAAAACTGTCTTTGCAACCTCACCCCCTCCTTCCAGAGTTACCAGAGCTGCTTCGAAAAAAGGTATATATCTTGAGGTTTCTTTTCTTTTAGACTTTTCTGCTTGTTTTCTTTACATTCATACTTCTTGGTGTAGGATCTCCACAAGAAGAATCTCCCAAAAGAGCTGAAGCCCTGGCCACTCTCAAAGACAAACATCAGTAGAAAAAGAAAAGAAAGCTAATACTCACTTCTGAGGAATCTGAGTCTCAGATTGAAGAGAGAGAGACTGAAAAAGAGTAAGAAATACCACTGCAAAGGAAAAAGATAAAGAAGATAATTGTCTCTCCTTCTGATTTGGTCAAAGACCCTATTCATGAGGCAGCTGCCAGAACAGTGGAGCAAGAACACTCTAAGGAAATAATTGTTTTCCAGAGAGCTGGAAAAAGGCAGCAGCAGCAACTATTAAGAGATGAAGCTGCCGCTGCTGATACAATCCAAAGGGAAACTGCAAGAAAGCAACACATTGCTGAGCATTATTCCCTTCGTAGCTCTCCCATCATTGCTACCACTTCTGAAACAAGTAACTTATTTCATGCCTCTATTCTCTTGTCAAATTCTTGGTATTGAAACTTGACATTACTTTGTATTTCTTCTTTTGCAGGAACGACTACTCTACCTCTTTCCTCAACAAGAACTCCTTCAATCTCACTTGAAGTTGAAAGTCCTCAAATTGTAAAGCCAATTCAAGCAATACTTCCACCTCTTGGTCCCATATTCTCTATACCCTTCTTGAGGTCAATATTCATGCATCTCTTTCTCTTAGCTTAACTCCATACTTCCCTCATTTATCTTTCAACTCTTCTCAATTCGATTTCCCCTCAAGCCTTACTTCTCCTTCCCCTCCTAAGGAAATTCCAACTGTTACTTCATCTTTAATCATAGCTGATTCCTATAGAGAGGGTACTAGTAACTCTCCAACTCATGGTCCATTATCTTTACCTAGCTCCAGTCCCTCTTCCCTTGACCTACTGGTAGCCAAAACTATGGAAACTGCTAAGGATACTCCACCTTCTTCTCCTATTCCTATGCAGTCATTTCTTCTTTCCACCAGAGCTCTTTCTGCACCTTCCATGTCCGTGGATGAGGTGAACATTTTTGAAGCTAGGCTAGCTAGTCTCTTTGACACACCTTCCACCTCTCCAACAGCTAGCAATGAGACTGAGCCATTAGTTCTAGCTGATTCTCTGCTAGAAATTTTTGAGAGATCTTCCTCCAATGGTAAGACTTCCTTGCCTTCGATAGACTTGGACAGCTGTCTGGAGTTGCTAATGTCTTTTTCGAGGATTCCTTTTGAAGCTACAAAGGCCTATAATCAAAAATGGCTTCCTCCAGTGTTGCAAGGTTGTTAAGCAATCCGGCATGACTGTCTCAAGTCATTTATCTCAGGCGACAGCCACCATTGATTTTTACATCAACATTTGTCATGCTGCCAAGGTTGCAGAGGAGAAATTGGTGAGAGACCAGAGTTTTGTTTCCAAAGTTCATGCTGAGTGTCAGAATTGAAAGAACAACATTCCTCTATCTCCCAATTTCAAGCTCAACTATTGGAAAAGAAGGCTCAACTTGAGAAAGAATTATCAACAGTTAACCAAGCTTTAAATCGGACTGCTACCAAGCTGCAAATCACTAATCAAGAGCTTACTGATCAAAAGCAAAAGATGACCACAGCTATTCAATTGTTCTCATCCCTAAGAATAGAGCATCTATTGTAAAAGAATAATTGAAACACTGTACTGACTTTTGGGTCAATCTATGGCTACATGTACTTGACTGTTTATGAAATAAAAATTCTTACTTATCATTTGAGTGTTCTCATGTTCTTTTATTTAGCACTTATTCTATTCCTTGTATTTCCCACACGATTGGATAATAAGGCTTCAAATATCTGCCATTAATCTTCTTGAGATGTACATATCCATTCAAAATTTTCAAATGGTATGCTCAAAAGACTCTATGAACTTGATATGGTCCTTCCCAGTTAGGTGACCATTTACCAAACTTGTGGCTTTTAATCCCTATTGGGAGTATTGTCTTCCATACCAAATCACCTTCATCAAAGCCAATGTGCTTGACTTTCTTATTATAGTTTTTGGCTGCTTTCTTCTTTTGGAAAAGAATGTTGTTAATGCCAGAATTCTAGCTTCATCTATACTTTCTAATTCCAAGCACATACTCTGATGGTACTGCTCAAGATCTAACTGATCCTGGCATCTCACCCTCAAGGACTTAACATTAATTTCCATAGGTAACATTGTATCATGCCCATATACTAAGGCATAAGGAGTGATTCCTGTGCTTGATCTGGGTGAAGTCCTATAAGCCCACAATACATCCAACAGCAAGTTATGCCAATCCCTGGGATTATCTTCCACAACTTTCTGAATTCCTTTTTTCAAAAACTTATTAGATGATTCAGCTTGACCATTGGCTTGTGCATAATAAGGGATAGAATTAACAAGACTAATTCCAAACTGTACCACAAAAGACTTTACCATTTTTCCATCAAATACAGTCTCATTATTAACAGTTATAGTCTGTGGGATACCAAATCTGTGGATCAAATCTTTAATGAATCCAATGACTTCAGTCTGGTCCACAGCCTTATATGGCTTAGCCTCGACCCACTTAGTGAAAGTAATCTGTGGCCACTAAAATGAAACAATGATGCTTCGAAGAGGTAGGTGTATTTTCCCTATCATATCCATAGCCCATCCTCTAAATGGCCAAGGCTTCACAACCGCATGCAAATCAGTTATGGGTACATGCCTTATTGTGCCATGCCTTTGGCATGCTTGGCAACCTCTAGCATATTCTATGCAGTCCTTAAGGATGGTTGGCCAATGGTAAGAATGTCTTCGAAGCAGCCATCTCATCTTCACACTAGGTTGATGAGCACCACAAATTCCTTCATGAACTTCAGCCATGGCTGTTAAGGCTTTCTTAGGACCTAAACATTCTAATAATAACCCATATGCCCCCCTTTTGTAAAGAGCATTACCATACATTATGTACTGCATAGATTGCAATTTGATTTTTTTGCTAGCTTTTGAAGATGGGCCAGCTAGATATTGTATTATCGGATGCCTCAAATCTTGTTCTTGTAAGCCATTATGATTAACTTCCAAGACCACATCTCTTTTATTTAAGGGTGGTATTACTTTCTGGTATGTTGTTTGGCTTATGTCCCTTTGAGTATTATCCATTTTTCTTGAAATTCGAAGCTTCCCGAGCCACATCATTAGCTTTATTATTCAAGACTCTATGGATATAAGTTATATTTGCTATCTGAAATTGAGAAAGTAAATGTAATGCAACCACATAGTATAGCAACATGCTCACACTTTGACATTTGAAAATCCCTTTCACCTGGTTAATTACCAATTGAGAATCTCCAAATATGTCAACTGCATGAGCTTGTAATCCAATAAGTATTTCTAGTCCCATTATTAAGGCTTCATATTCAGCTTGATTATTGGAACAAGTAATTTCATCCACTTTGAAACCATGTGTGGTTTCTACCCCTTGTGGTGACTTGATTACCACACCAATTTCTGTTAGACTATTGGCTTTTGATCCATCGAACCACATTTGCCATGATTCAACACTAACCATACCAAGCTCCATTATCTCTTGGCTTTCTGTTTGACATGGATGATCTGCCAAAAAATTAGCCAAAACTTGTCCTTTTACTGCCTTTTGGGAGACATATTCTAAATGAAATTCTGATAAAGCTAGCATCCATTTGCCAATTCTTCCCCTCAACATGGGCCTAGATAACATATATTTAACCAAATCTGTGGTTGCAATTACCAAGACAGTTGTAGGCAAAAGATAGTGTCTTAATTTCATTGCAGCAAAATACAATGCAAGGCACAGCTTTTCTACAGTTGAGTATTTACATTCACAAGAATTTAGAAACCTACTAAGGTAATAAACAGCTTGCTCCTTGCCTTCTTCATTGTCTTGGGCTAAGAAAACTCCCAATGAATCCTCTGCTGCAGTTATGTACAACTTCAAGGGCTTATCACCCTTTGGTGGCATCAGCACTGGAGGGTTGGCTAAGTAGGCTTTGATTCCTTCGAAAGCAGTTTGATGCTCTGCTATCCACACAAACTCCTCTTCATCTTTCAGCCTTAATAAGGAAGAAAATACTTTAGTTTTCTCTGCAGTGTTAGAAATGAATCTTCGAAGAAAATTAACCTGTCCAAGGAATTTTTGTAATTCTTTCTTACTTGATGGAGGTCTGGCTTCAATGATAGCTTTGGCTTTATTCTGATCAATCTGTATTCCCTTCTTGTGTACTACATAGCCCAAGAAGTTTCCAGCTGATACGCCAAAAGCACATTTGAGAGGATTAAGTTTCAACTTGAACCTTCTCATTCTTTCAAAGGCTGCTTCCAAGTGAAACAAATGTTCCTCTATGGATTGAGATTTTACTATAATATCATCAATGTATCACTCCAAATATCCTCCAATGAGGTCATGAAAAATAGTGTTCATAGCCCTTTTTGGATTTTTGTAAGTCTTTCATTTTACTCAATGAAATATTACAATTGTCCTTCCTTTAATTATTGTTTACTTAATTTTCCTAAACAAAACCACTAGTAAAAGTCCTATTCATTGAGGCTGAAAGAACTAAAATACAATTATCTGATAATTGGTTGGCAATCAACATTCTGTAAGGACTGATTGATCTGGCACGCTCACAATTATAAAAATAACTTTCAAAAGTCAAAAAATCAACAAATGTATAAATTATTTAAATGGTAAACGTATTATTAATATATGCATATATATATATATATATATATTTCATCACGAAGTGTTTGCACTCTCCAGTTTGGATATTGATACTGTTGACTGCATTAGCACGTTTTTATCTGTAGATCTAAGGATTGTTTTGAGAAGTTGGTAAAAAGTTGGTTTTTGGCTTTTTACCAAGTTTTTTGACTTTTTTGGAAGTGATTTGGGAAGTTGGTAAAAAGTTGACTTTTTACTTTTTAGTTTAATATTTATTTATGGTGTCAAATCAAATTAAAATGACCAAAATACCCTTACCCAACATAAGAGATTTTTTTTTTATTTTTTTTTCATAGGCCCTAATTTGTAATTTTAGGACTGCGTTTTTGGCACTTTCCAAAAGAATTTTGTTACGTTTTTGGCAACCACGTTTTTAGACATTTTATCTAAAAACGTGACTTTTTACAATGTTCCCAAAATGACACTAAATATCTACATAGCTCGTTTTGCACTCGCCGGTTTTGTCAGTGGATCTTAATTGATCAAATGCCATATGTTTTATTTTAAGTGTGGATAACGCACGCAGTCTATCTATGTTTGCCCGAGGGGTGGGTATGGTCCGGATTAAATTAGATTGGGATAAAATTAGAATTAATTTGTTATTTATGGTTCTTAGAAAATTGGAATCAATCCAATCTATTTAAATCATGAAACCAATCCGAACCAATCCATTTAAATATGGATTGGATCGGTTTAAGACCACGGATTCACATAATTAAATAATAAAAATATATATATAACACTTTAATTGCATAAAAACATAAACATAGCGCTATATTAGTTCCACAATAGCAACATGTCTTTCTATAATAACGACATACTGTTCTAGAATTTAAACAACCATAAGAAAATTAGTTTCACCATAAGTATTTAGACCATTACAAATTAAAACTAAAAACTAAGAAACAAAAGTAATAAAAGAAGATATGATGCGGGTTTAGGTTTGAGTTTAGTTTTATATGAAATAAGAGAAGATACTATAGGAGAGGATGTATAATAAAAATATAGACTATTTGTATACAGGCCGGATCGGTTCAAATCTGGAACCGTAGGGTTCAATCCAGAACCAATCCGTTGACTACAGATTTTAATTCTTCAATCTGGAACCGAACCACGGATTCAAAAAATTAATCCAAACCTATCGAATTGGACTGGCCTGGATCGAATTATGAATTTCACGGATTCTTTGCTCAGTCCTAATTTGTCCCTATAAAAGTGACATGTAGGGATGGAGCAGGGGCCTTATTAGAGTTGTAGGAATTACCTTTTTGGGTAAATTATCAATAATTCTTAATAATTTGGCTTAATTTTTATCAAATTTTATTTAAAATAAGGCGTAGTAAAATTATTATTAAAAATAATTTTTTATGACAGTTTTTTATATGTCATTAAAAATTGACAATTAGCTGCTTTTTTTTCTTATGATTTTATAAATTGTTGATAAAACTTACAATTAGTGATATTTTCTATGACAAAATTTTTAAATTGTCGCTGAAAATTAAAAATTAGTATTTTTTGTAACGATTTTTTTATGTTGTCGCTAAAACTTATAATTAATAATAATTTTTTTTATAAAATTTTCAAATTGTCGTTGAAAACTAATAATTAATGACATTTTTTTAATAGTGTTTAATAAAAAATATCATTAATTATCATAAGACTTATTGGACAATAAGTCCACATATTAAAATCTACAAACATAAGTCCCCTTAAATTTTTCACTCATAAAAGTCAAAATTTTAATATAAAATATTAGAAGACCAATTTCATCTGTCACTAAGGTGGTGCCAAAAAATCAAACAACAGATTTTTAGTGATAAAATTTTAAAAATGTTGACAATAAATGTACTCTATGGGACAAAACAATTCCGAGCCAAAATGTTAACTTTTTAAATGAAAATTTTGACCCAAAAAATTAATAATTTATTATTAAGGCCAAGTTTGGCTAAACAAAATAAGTATACTTATTTCATCTTTTTATCTTTTTTGGGTCACATCAATCAATATCTCCTCTCTACTTTTTCTACACATAATACAATAAAAGTCAAAAAGTACACTTATTTAATCTTTCCAAATTTGACCTAAATGTTTAATTTCATCGTTAAAAACATAATAATGACATTGTCCCAATTAATATATTTGGTTTCTAAAAAGTTATTCTATCCCTAATTTTTTTGCTCTAAAACTTTAATTTATTAGCAAATCCTAGGCCTTTATTCTTACGGCAATGCTACGTAGCTCAAATTTTGTGGCTCAAAAGTGGCTCAAATGGTCAAAACGACGTCGTTTTGAGTACAGAATAACATAAAAATGGCCAAAACGACGTCGTTTTGGCCATTTGAGCCATTTTTGAGCCACAAAATTTGAGGTACGAGGCATTTTCCTTATTCTTATTGCTTTTTATTTTTCTAAAAATATATTTATTCACATCGGCAGCCTCTCAAAAGAAAACTATACAGTGGGTTTAGTTTCAGTTTTCTAAAAATTAACTTTTTTATTTTTTGTATTTTTTTTTTAATTTTTAGTGAATATTTTTAAAATTTAAAGTAATTTTTTTACTTTTTTAGATACACTTACATGTTTCTAAATAGTAAAATATTTGTGAAAATATGTTTTAAAAACTTAACAAATACGCAAAAAATATGAAAAATATACCAAATTTTCGTTTTTTTTTTGTATTTTTGATATTTAGTGAATTTTTTAAATATTTTTTTTCACAAATATTATACTTTTTAAGTGTATTTATGTTAGGTGTGTCTAAAAATTAAAAAAATTACTTAAAATATTAAAAAAATTCAGTGAAAACAAAAAAATACGAAAAATAAAAAAATAGAATTTTCTGAAAAGTAAATTCTGAAAACTAAAACCAAACAGAGTATATTCTTGTCATAATTGACCACATATTTTTTGAAAATATAAATCTATGTATAACAATTATAAATTTACTTGCAATCTTTTTAAAAATATGTCTAAGTAACAATTGTTTCTAGAACACACACAACACATAAAAAAAAAAAAAAGAGATTTTTTTATATATATATTTTATTAATTTTTTAATATTTTTATTTATTTTCAAAACACATTTCATATCTATCTCAATATCTCAATATTAATAACGCTAAAAAAATCATTCCTTGACATTTACCTTTTTAAATTACACATGCTAGTTTTAAATGAGATAGATATATATGTCAAAAACTATGTTCGTGCTTGCGAATTCCTTAGCACGTCTTTACCTTTAAAAAAAAATTGAACATTGTTATTGAAAACTAAAAATTAGACTTAATTTTTAAATTTATTGGTGTGACAATTAGTTAAAATATTAAAGGTAATACTCTCTCTCATATCTTCTTTAATTATTAACTAATCATATCATTTACACATTATTGAATTTATAAAATGAGTCTAAAAAGTAGATTTATATATCATTTTCCAAAATAGTTTATAAATCATATTTTCTAAATTTATTAAACAAACATATGTTACTAACTTGGGTTTTCTGGTCTTTTTGTAGTCAATAAAAAATAAATTTGATTATGCAAAAAGTGTTTTTCCTTTTGAAAGATGAAAACTATTTTTCGAATTGAATTTTATGAATACATCACAATATTACTACCGTCACCACCACCACCACCTCCACCACAAACAGCACCACCACTCCCACCAACCTACCGCTGCTGCCACCACTAACTCCACCCTGCTTACTACAACAAATAAGAATTTTAAAGACTAAACTTTTATTTTAGAAAACAAAAATTTTATTACAAAAAATATTTAGGGATTAATTTCCGCCGTTGCAAGTATAGTTGCTAAAAAGTCATCTTGAAAAATTTAAAAAAAAAATTTAGTGACAATTTTGAAAACATCGCCCATGAATGCATTTTGAGGGATAATAATTTGGTCTCAAAAGAATGGTAATTCATCATTAAATACTTAATTTTGTTATTAAAAATATAATAATGAAACTTTTGACATTAAAAATCCTTTATTCTTAACAAGTGATTTCATTCCTAAATATTTGTTCCTATCACCTTAATTTGTTGTAATGAATGTCCCACCATTTCCGCTTTCATCGCCCCCACTATCACTGATATAATCATTTACATTAATTTTAAAGGTGTAATTAAAAAAAATATTTTACAAAAATAAATTCATAAAATAAAACAAACGGTGCAATTTGTTTGTAGCTGTAAAAGATTAATGAAAAAGGATGCAGGAGGGAAAACTTTACGGATTTGTAATATAATTTTATTATAAAATTTCATAATATAAATTATAAAATATGTAATTTTATTATAAATTAATTTAATAAAAACTGTTGTAATTAAATTATAAACTTTTGATACATAAATTATAAAGTTTTAAATATTTTATTATATTAATTTGTGATAAATTTATAAATTAATAATATAAAATTTGATGATAAAATTATATTAATTTATAATAAGATACATGTGATATGCAGTAGAAGGATGCATTTTATATGTCATCAGTATATCATGATAGCATTACAAGTTATTAATAATGTGAACCCTGAGACTTGTTTGTATGACAACAACTGGCTTAGATTAAGAGAGGGGTTATTTTCGGGTTAGGTGATGAAGTTTCTAGCACATATTTTAATGGGAAAATTATTATTATATTTTTTTCTTGGAGCATGTTGACGTGGGATTTTAATTTAACTTTTATTGATTGAAATAATAAAACCCATCACCTTTTTGTCTGACAACTAAACAAGTATTCTTTAATAGTGTGAAATAATATTTTAAAACTATTAAATAACCTCACCTTTTAATGTTTGTTAATTTTCATTTGATTTGATTAACCATGCAACTTTTTTTTTTGGTATTCGTTTTAGACTTTCTTAAACCTTTTTGAAAGAGATAAATCAGTTTTATAAGAGTATTTTTAATGGTGTATTAATTTTTTAATCAAATTCAAGTCTAAGATTTCTTTGATATTAGGTGTTCCAAAGGAGGATTTTGGAGTTTCATCAAAATACCGGTTGATTGGGCGGATAACTGGGTGGATGTTCGCTCAGTCGACTGATCAGTGTAAATTTTTTTTTTTTTTTGCCTTGAGCTAGTCGACTGGCCAGTGTAATTTTTTTACAAATTTTTGCCTTGAGGTGGTCATTCAGGAGGACATCTGGGGGACATCTAACAATGATAATGAACAGTGATTTGATGAAAGACACATGTTCTCAATTTAATGAAAGAAAAGTGAAATTCTCAATTTGATACCTATTTGATGCAACCGTTGTTGGAGATGATCTAAGATGAATAAGACTGGATTATATTACGGAAAATAATTTCACAAATACAATATATATATATATTATATATATATATATATTGTAGAAACGATTTAGGGGGACTTACATGTGAGTTTTATGACTTTTTTGAAAAGATGGCTCAAAGTCAAATTTTGACTTCTAGCCTATTTTTTGGTCACATTACCCCTTTACTTTTTTACACAGTTTAAAAAAAAAAAAAAATTCACAAAGTCAACTTTTAACAAACTTTCCAAAACAAGTCTTAGGCCTCATTTGGGAATAGATTTTTTTAGTAACTTTTTGGTTTTTTGGCTGAAATATAATGTAAAAAAAATTAGTATGCTTGGGATGATTTTTTATTTTTTTACGAAAAAATGTGCAAAAAGTAGAGAGAAAAAGAGAATCTTTGACTTTTTTTGTATAAATTGTTGACTTTTTAATTTTTTAGTGACTTTTTTGATTTTTGGCTAAAAAAGTCATTTGTTAAACGAGGTCTTAATAGGTGGATTTATTTTCTAGTAAGTCTTTAGAGTTTATTTGAAATCCCTTAAATAAGTGTACTTATTTAGATAAATACAATTATTTAGATTACATCATCTCTCTATTGTTCTGCACATTTTTTCGTAAAAAATAAAAAGTATATTTATTTAGATCATTTCAAACAACAATTGTCAGTTTTTAACGACAAATTCAGAAAATTGTTACAAAATTTTTTTAGCAACGATTATGTTAGGTGAGTCTTTTAGTGACAAATTGATAAGATTTAATGAGAATTAAGTCTAATTATTAGGACATGCTATAAATTCATCCAAAGATTTATCCAAAATGTAGATATTTTTTTAAATTACATTTTGGTGTAAAATTAAGTGATCACAAATCATTTTGAATTGGCATGTATTCAGATTCTCTCATTGTTGTTAAAAACTAAGCCTCCGTTTATTTCGAAATAAAATATTTTATTTTGAAAAATATTTTTCACGTAAAACTTTTTACTGTAAAAACTTTGTAATGTTTTTTTATTTTCCGCTATTTGGCTCAAGCTTTAAAAAAAAAATTCAAAATTCGCATGAAAAAAAACTTTCAGCAAAAAATTATTAAGAGGGCATAAATTCAGAAACAATTGTTTTCTAGTTCAAAATTCTGCTAAATTCTATCATCAAAGGTCCAAAATTTAAAAAAATCGACTTAGTGAACAAATTCACAATGGCTATCCATTGATGCATTTTATTGAACATTTGACAGACAAGGAAAATTGGACTGAAGCGAGAAGCTATGCATCACAACAGCAACAATCTGTTTAAACAATGAATAAATTTTCTCTCCAACTAAAACACTCTTGGACCTTCTTAGCTCAATAGTGTGTTGTACTCCTAACTTTTGGAGGTGCAAATGAATTTCAGAGCACCATTCTTCACATGCTTTGTGCAGCTATGCAAGTGCACATGTAATCAGAAAATAATTTACGGCAATTGAATCTGTAGTTTTTTTTTTTCACTCTCTTAGGTGTAAAATGTTTTTACTGTAAAATATTTTTTTGACTTTTTGTACATCCAAACATTGGAAGATACTAAAAATAATTTTGGTAAAAATATTTTACATTGAAATAAACGGAACTTAAATGTTAATTACATTAACATTCTCTTAATTGGGTGATTATTCAGTATTCCCGAAATATGGACACGTGGTGCTTCATAAGATTTTGATTGGTAGAGAGGGGTAGGAGACCACATTTTATGTTGGGGATGGAGAACAACATGGGACTAAGGAGAATGACCACGCGATGTTCTGGGAGTATTGAATAATTTTCCCTCTTGGTTATTAGCCAATAGAACATTTTCCCACTCATTTATGAGATTTGTACATATTAATCTCTTCAATTATAAAAATTGTATAAATATTTCATTTTTTAAAATAGCTTGGAAGGAGTGAAAATAATATATTTTCATAGTTAAAGAAATTAAAATATATGAATTCATAAATGAATAGGAAAAGTGATAGTTGCAACCAACAAGGGTGGGGAAGGGGTGGCACTGCCGCCACAGCCACCAGAGAAGGTGCCGGCGAGTATGGGTTTTTAGAGAGGAAGGGAAGAGAAGAAAAAAAGAGAAGAAAAAGAAGAGGCGTGGCTTCGTAGTTTGACAAAAATTCCCACTTATCAACAATTGTTTTATAACTTTTCATTGTTACTATTTTTTTTTCTTTCTTTCAGCAAATTACATTTTGTTTTTATTCATGACATTTTCAGCAATTTTCCTGATTTATTTATATAGTATTTTTATTTATTTATATGATAGTATTTATTCTGGTTAGAAAACACTTTTTACATAGCCGAAATAGGCAACTACCCCGCACCACACCCCACGTTACCGAAGCATGATAAAAAATTGACATATGGGCCAACCACCCCCACTAAACCCCACTTTATTTAGTTTTCCTTCTCCATTTTAACAATATCCGTAATATTATAAATATAAATTTAATTATTCATAAATTATTTAGAATTATCATTTTAAGATCCAGATTTATTTTATACATAAATCTCATATTTTCATAGATTTAATTTCCACCACACAATCACCTATTCAAAAAAATTTAGGTGGGTAAGTCTGGATGATTGGATCCCAGACTTTTCCTAACAATATTTATAAAGTGGGTTTGAATTGTTCATTGTATCAGGCATTTTGTGTATATTATTCACACACAAAATTAGTTCAATCCGATAATTGTAACTTGTTCAATTTATTGTATTTGTCATCAAACACACAATTGTCATTCTTTTCTTCTTTTTTTTTTTTGTTGTGAAAAACGTTGTAAATTTAATAAGTTACAGTTATTGGATCGATATAATTTTTTGTGTAGATAAAATATACAAAATACATGAAATGTCTGACAAAATGAACAGTTTAAATTATTAAACCGGATCCATAATAAATCTTATGAGTCCAAACAACGCCCTCCAATTTAAATTTTGCACGGGAAAGGATTTGCTTCCTAAAAGATTACTTTTCCTACTCCCAAAGAAAATCAATTTACTTTATGACTCTGGTTTGTCAAATTCTCCATTTTTTGGCCTCCTGCTAATCTTTATGCTTTTGACTTGTATTGTGTTCATTTATGTAATTAGTTGAAGAACTGTTCTCTGATTCCAATTATTATAGTCGTGATATAATATGAGCACCTTGATTAGTTTTTGGATTCCGATGTTAATGATGAGCAAATTTTTAGTGAGCTCTTAAAGTGATTCGAATTCAAAATATTGAATTTTATCTTTAAATCTTTATTGCTCGTCAATCCCTTAAATTTTTTATTTATTAGTTAACATGATTTTGTGATATTATCATTATATTTAATACAGTCGTGATAGAGGCCTCAAATTTGGCTCGAACAGAACCAAAGGGGAGGGGAGGGGAAGGAAAGAAGAGAGAGAGGGGAGGGGAGGGGAGGGGAAGAAGAGAGAGAGGAAGGGAGAAGAAGAGGGAGCCGCCGGTGGGCCGGATTGGAGGGGGCCATAATCACCGGGGGAGAAGGAGGAGGAGGAGGAGGAGGCGGAGGCGACGGTGGTGCAGCTGCTGCGACGAGCTGGATCGGGCGACGATCGGACGGCTGGCGAGCTCGACGAGCTGCGACGGCGAGTCTTCGGCGAATCCGAACCCCCTCCCCTCCCCTCCCCTCCCCTTCCTCTCTTTCTTCTTTCCCTCCTCTTCCCTCCCCTTCCTCTCTAGTTCTGCGAAGAAGAAGAAAAAAAAAAAAATTGATTTCGAGGCAAATTCGAGCCTCGAATTCGAGGCCTGAATCATTAATCTATTTAATATTGTAAATTATATTGAACTTATTATATAAGAGTAGGGACTTAATAATAACATTATATAATGACTCTAAAATGTCTCTTATTTTATCTTTCTTTCTTTCTTTATCTTATTATTATATTACAGACATTAGGTAAAAAAATCTAACAAACGAACATAGATAAAATAATAAAAGATCAAAAAAGCATAGGAAAAAATCCGCATGAATTCTCTTCTTCGAAAATTTTTACTGTCTTTATTTGAATCAGCAATGCTAGGTATCATGAAAAATCTTTCATGAAAATAATCATGAAAGCTTTGTGACTCTTGGATTACACTTAGAATAAAGCACCACACACTAATCAAGATAATCTAAGGATCATAACTCTTTCATGAAAAAAAATTCATGATCTCTAACTTTTCTCTATTTGAATACACCCAGAGTCAGACAATCATATATAAAAATTACAATCATATATCAAAATTCTTATCATCACTATGCAGCGATAAGTACATTGAAACAAATAGAGATGAACTGATGAAGACGGAATTAGTCATTTACTTACACTTGATTGGGAGATTCAACCAGTTCTGATAAAAAATATAAAATAAAAAAGAAAACTTTTATTTTTCTTTAAATTTCTTTTTGGACATATGTATGAGTTCATATCTAGTCGTGAAGTTGCATTAAGATGTCATAAAATGGCCCTAAATTAAATATCTCCAGACTTCGACTTGGTTCTATCAAGGCTTGCTTTGAGCCGTGTGAAACATTGCACTTAAAAAAGACTTCTTGTTTGGTTGCAGAAGTCACTGATTTTCTTTCTCATTATCTTGGCTCATTCATATCAATTTGATCACCACAAACTATGTACTGTATATAATAATTATATAGCATAACAAGTAAAAGATCACTCTTCAAGGGGCTTACTTTGTTAGTGTTCACTTGAATTTTCTCTTCTGGCAGTTGATGATATCACTACAAATCAATTTCAATTTTTTTTTTGCCAAGCCGCAAACTCAGTGGTGGCGATGAGTTTGTGGCATTGTTTTCGGTGATACTGAATACTTTTTGGTGTGCAAATATTTTAAGGTGTCATATGATTGGTTTAATGAATTTATATATATGTATACATATATATTAACGATCTGCATACATGTTGCATGTGTAATTAAATATATATATAATATAAATTGCTTAAGTGATAAAGACTTTTTTTTATCAGATTTATAGTCTCATTTTCAAGTCTCAACGTTCTCTCTATATAATTTTATTATTTAAATAGATTAGAAGGGCATTATCAAAAATCAATATGTGATATTTTATGTCAATACCATGAGAAACCTTTACAAAATAGTATGGATGTATATCAACCTTATGTCAACAGATTGATGGAATGAAATAAGATATGTCCCAATATATATATATATATATATAATATTTGAAATTCATGATTTTTTTTCCACATCTTAAGTGGATTAACACAATACTAAATCGTTTGTAGATGCCTGGATTTAACGATATTTGCAAGCGGAATTAGATTGGGGAAATAAATTGAAACATTTTTTATACATTAAAAATTAAATTAATACAATATAAATTGTAAATCAAAATGAAATAAATTACATATTTTGAAGAATAAAAAGGTAATTACCCCTTTTAAAATTAAGATGAAAGGAATATAAGTAAAGTACTTACATTGGATAAAGAGAATGGAGACTAATAAGTCAATAGTGGAGGTCTTTTGATTTTTTGTTATGAAAAAAATTAAATCAACTACCTTTAATAAATAACTTATAGCTCTATTACAACTAATTAAAAAAAAAAAAAATTAAATTGCAGAAGACATTATCAAAAGTCAGTACTAATCATTCCCATAATCTAAGCAAGAAAGCAAGTCAAATAGAAAACAACTATCATTAATTTTGTGAAAGCAATCCAAACACTATCAAAAATTTATTTTTCTGTAATTCCATTTCTCTTTTATTTTCTAAAATTCAAACACAAGATTAGAGTGATAATCATTTATTTTTTGTTTATTTACTTGTAAATATTAAAGATCTCAAGCATCAATTGTTAGATTCAATTGAAGGAATGTGTTTGCGACTCTTCACTAACACTAACAGATTGGCTTTTGCATCCACCTTCTTCTCATTCATTTCTTTCATTTAATGTTTGCTTTTCAAATTTGTAACCGTTTAACACATTTTTTTTTTCAATAAAAAACAAAATCAAATAATCAAACTTACTTTCAAGTCACAAAGCATATGAACTCCTATTAAATTGCTTAGTAATTACGCTAGTCAACTTAAACTTGTAAGTTGTGTAGGTAAGATATCTACATCAATGGTGTTACATACATCAATTAGTGTACTAACACTAGTTATGATATTATTATTAATACCACTCATTAATCACATTACAAATATTAAAAACCTCTTAAATTATGCCACATTATCAATTAGTACACTAGTTGATACACTAATTGGTGCTTATAGCATTATTCTATCTATATAGCCACGACATTAAAATTTTATTTCCTTTTTTTAAAGAGATTAATGTAAGTAACATTTGTGTCATTTTCTTAACCAAAATTGTTGGTAATCTACTTTTATCAATAGATAAGCTTGGCTGTATGACAAGTAATCAATTTTACTTTTTATTTTTTATTCCCAACCTTATTTATTACAATATATATATCAACTTTAATAAAGTATAATGTACATATTATGTAGTGTGTAGTTGGGTTTTTAGGGTCTATTTTCTTAAAATAAAAATTTAAAAATTAGTTTGATAAAAAAAAATTACTTATTATTTTCATATATATATATATTGGGGGGCAAGAATTTTTATAGAAATTTTAATTTTTTTTATTAGTTTTACAATTTATGTTTTTAATTTTTAAAGATATTTCAAAAAAATAAATTCTGAAAATTCAATCAAATAGATTGCCAATAACTCTTTCTTGTCTAGAGAGATGTGGGATAGTAACATCTTACGAGTACTAATCAACTCAGGAAGTCTGGGTACAAGTGACATAAGGCTATAGGGACAAGAACGCTGACCCATTAGTTCTTATCCAATCATCACAATGAACAGTGATACAGCTGTAGGAACTAATTAATAGTATTTTATTATTAGTGTATTGTCAAAGGATAATACTATGGCCAAGTTTAGCATATTATAAAAAAGTTAAAAAGTTGAAAAATTATTTAAAAAGTTAAAAAGTTAATATTATTCATCAAAAGTTAACAATTACGGTTACATAATTCCCAATTTTAATTTTTTCCTACAAATCAATTTTTACAATTTTTTATTACACATTTTTTCATAAAAAGTCAAAAAGTTAACCCAAACATCTATATTTCTTTCCTCAATTTTTTAGTCCAAAAAGATAAAAAGTACACTTATTTAGAACACCCCAAACAACCCCATATCTATTGGCCCATTTGTTTTCAGAGATAGAATTGAAAGAATTTATTGTGAGGGGATTGTTAGTGAGTGGATTAATAGTGATGAATTGTTAAATTATTTTTATATAAAATAATAAAACAAATAAAAAAATATAAAAAATTAAACATTATATTTAAAAAATTTTCCAATATATATAAAAAAAAATTCTAATCCTCTAACTATTTTTCTAGTACCATCTCTACTTCCTCCTTACCGATCCCCCTTCCAAGGGGACTACTAATACCAAGGGATTAATAATCCCCTATCCATCTCTCAAAACAAACACCCCATTAAAAATACTAAGGGCATGTTTGATTGGGTGGATTGGAGTATGGGATTGAGATTATTAATCCGTGAGTCCAATTATCCTATGTTTGTTTTAACATTTTGGTTTATGATTATTAATCCAATGGATAATTAATCCAACAAATTTGTAAGATTATTAGTAATGGGATAGGGGTGAGATTATTAATCCAATAAATATTAATCCAATTGGATAGTGAATACCACACTAATTTAATAGGATTATTAATATTTCACTATTAATCTTGTGAATCAAACATGACCTAAGAGATTAGTAATCTCAATCCCCTTCTTATAACCCCAAACAAACGGCGCCATTAAGTCGTGCTACAAGTGACATAAGGCTATAGGGACAAGAACGCTGGCCCATTAGTTCTTATCCAATCATCACAATGAACAGTGATACAGCTGAAGGAAATAATTAATAGTATTTTATTATTAGTGCATTGTTAAAAGGTATACTATATGTATTAATTAATAGACTAATTAATATATTAATAGATGATATGATATAATTTTAAAAATTTTAAATATTTATAATTTGTATAATAAATAAAATTAAAAATAATAATATAATACTAATTAATATATTAATATATAAATTAATTGATATATATAACACCATTGATGATTGAACTAGTTTCTAATAGTTTTATAGTAAATAAAAAACAAGGCTTAAAGAAGAGTTTGCTTGTGTTGTGCTACACATAGCTATCAACCGAGTGGCCTCTTACTTCATGTTTAGTCACTGCGATCTCACCAAAATAAATATCTTTTATGTATCTCCTATTTTATTGTATAAATCGTAGATTAGTATTTGGTATGAATGTGTTGGGTATACTTCTTTATTGGATTGTGAAACTCAATTGGTTTTAAAAAAAGAGTTTAATTTGGTTTAGTATTAATTATAATATATTTTTATATATTATATTTAATTTGTGGAGACCCAATCCAATTTGGAAACAATTAAGGTTTGATAATAAATCCTAAATTCACAATATTTTAGGATTTATTTTTGCTCATCCCGAGGTGAAGAGAACGGCTGCTACACATACTCCACTTTGGTGAAATCAATTATTTGGTTGTGTGAACAGTGGAATTAATCTGGGTGGTTCTTTGCTTCGTTTTCAGTATTGACTTGGTTCGTTATTTTGGATCTTCTACAACTCTAGTTCTGAAGATTTTTGTTCATCTATTTGGTGAGGTCTTTCCTCTTGTTTATTTGTGATTATTTGGAATTCACCTAAGGGTGGTTTTGTGAGACTATTAGTGTCTCGTTTGTAATCGTTTGGAACTTATTTAGTTGATAGTAGAATCGAATTTCGATCCTGTGGACGTACCTCACATTGAGGGAACCACGTAAAAATTCTTGTGTTACTTCTGATTTAATTTTTTCACATTATTTTTTATTCCTATTGATTGATTTACTTGTGGAGATTCATGTATTTTTCCTGACAGAATGTTGTATTTTTTTTTTTTTTCTTTAATGATGCTCTCCACATAAAATAAACGCCATATTCAGACTGTGTTTTGTAATCGGCTTTTTAACTAAAAAATATTTAAAAAGTCATAAAATTATAACTATGGTATCTAATAATTATATAACGATTTTTTCCATTCATTAAATCATTAAAAAAATTTAAATATAAATTTATAATGTCGGTAATTTTTTTTTTCTAATAATTGAAAATTAAATTATATAAAATAAAATAGTGAAGATAAAACAATCTTATTTTAAATTCTTAAAGAAAACACAAGACGGGAAAATAGATTACAATATTAGAATATAGGGTGAAACACCAATAAATCTCAAAATGTGATCTTGTAAACGGTTTAGTCATCAATTTTTTCTTATAAACCAAAAGGTCTCATTAAAATAGAAATTATATAAAAAGGTAGTCACTTACATGTTTAGATTTAATTTTTTAGGGATAAAAGTAATTTTCTTAAAATATAAAATTACACATTTTGACAATTTGCACAATAGAAATTTTGGATTTTCCGTCATTCTAGAACAAATCACACATTACGAACAAAAACCTAAACTCTAATGTAATACTCCAATAACGTAACAATTCAATGTAACGCACTAAAAAACTCATTGGTGTATTTTTTTCCAAACATAACAATGTAACACTCAAAAAAATTCTTTGGTATACTTTTTCCAAACGTAACGCTCTAATGTAAAAACTAAAAATAAATCTTAGTGTACTTTTTCCAAACGTAATACTTCAATTAATGTAATCTCAAACGTAACACTTCAATGTAGCATACTCTAATGTAACACACAAAAAAATTAAAAAAACTTCTTAGTGTACTTTTTTTAAACGTAACACTTATAGTTTGAAATTATATGTTTATTCAAAACTTACTAAAGAATATTTGTACTCCTTTTGGAATAGTTTGAAAAATCTCACATTTTTTTTTAATTTTTTTTGGGTAAATTATATTGACACCCCTTGAGGTTTGGTCCAATTACTATCCACCCCCTGACGTTTTGAAAATTACATTCCCACTCATGTGGTTAATAGTTACATTTCACAAACCCCCATGTTTATATAAAAGATAACAACTCCTAGTAGAAAAACAGAGGAAATTACAATAATAAAAAAAGTAAAGGAAAGGAGAAAAAAAGAGAAAGTAAAGCAAAGCAAAGCAAAAAAAGAGAGAGTGCATGAGTTCAATGTCTTCATTCCATCTAAATAATTACAATGACAGGGGGATTAGTGTAATTTGCCAAACGTCAGTGGTGATATGTATTAAACCCAAATCTCAGGGGGTGTAAGTGTAATTTACCTTTTTTTTTTTTAGTGCTATATTGGAGTGTCACATTTAGGAAAAGTACACTAAAAAGTGTTTTTTTGTGTTACATTGGAGCGTTACGTTTGGGATAAGTACACCAAAGAGTTTTTTTTTTTTTTTTTTTTTACATTAAAATGTTACACTAAGGAATTTTTTTGAAGTGTTATATTGAAGCGTTACGTTTGGAAAAAGTACACTAAGAAATTTTTTTGTGTTAAATTAGAATGCTACACTAAGAAGTTTTTGTGTGTTATATTAGAGTGTTACACTAAGAAATTTTTTTAGAGTATTATATTAGAGTGTTACATTTGGAAAAAGTACATCAAGAATTTTTTTTGTATGTTATATTAGAATGTTACATTAAGGAGTTTTTTGTGTGTGTTACATTAGAGTGTTACATTAAAGAGTTTTTTTTGTGTGTTATATTAGAGTGTTACGCTTGGGAAAAATACACTCAGGAATTTTTTTGTGTGTTACAATAAGAAATTTGTTTGTGTGTTACTTTAGAGTGTTACATTAAGGAGTTTTTTTGAAGTGTTACGTTTGGAAAAAGTACAGTAAGGAGTTTTTTTATGTGTTACATTAGGGTTACGTTTGGATGTTAATTAATGTTAATGTTATAATGTCAATGTTACGATAGGGACGAACACCACAAAAAGGAACGAACACCATACCAATAACACCACAAACGGAGTAACATCATTCACCTACAAGTCACTCTACTAAATCCACACACAAAAAAAAAAAAAAAAATAGAAACGTAAAAACCTACCTTACTCATGGACACCCAATATTAGGAAAAAAAATCTAAACAAAATCACACACAAGGGCAAACAAATAAACTTTCAAACTCTCAAATTAAGAAAATACAACATACCCAAAATAAAAAGACCTAATTGGTTTGAAAGAAAACTTCTAGAACTAAATGGAATAACTTTTCTCCAAATGGGATTTATGAGTAATTTTTCCTAGAATATATTACAAGATGGATTCACATGAATATACAAATATAATATACAAGAAATAGATTAAATCTAAAAGTTTGAAGAATAAAAGATAAGGAATGCAAATTGAAGCCTGGAGTATACACAGTTTCCTTCATATAGATTTGCCGCATCGCCAATGGATGCTCGAGGAACGTTGGCATCTGTCTCCCAAGATACAACGATTGAAACCAGCTAATGCATGAGCACCTTCTGGGTAGCTTCACCAAACTGACAATGACAATACTCTCTCTCATTAACAAGAATCAAAAAAGGGGGTTAACAAAAAAGAGATAAAAGAATTTTCTTTAATGTAAGAAACATCTCCAATTCCATCTAAAAAATCACCATTTTCCATCTAAAAAAACCTCTTTAAAAATATCCAACTAAGTTGGAGGGGAAATTCCTCTATTTATACAAGTAGGGGAGTATCTAACTATGTGTTACGTCCCAAAATTTGAACAATTAAATATTAAATTAGGACTAAAACCCAATCAATATTCCATCATCCAAAGGGGTGAAACAAAATCTAAACGTTCTCGTCTCTATAAGGTTTAAGTAAATTTCCATACTCAAAAGATAATAAGGGATTAAAAAAAATAATTAATAAACGCCAACCAAACTATTCATCATAGATTCATAACTATCTAATGCCTCCAACATTAAAGTAGCAACAACTAGTCAAAACAACTTAAATAATGTAACGTTGAAAAAATAACCCACAATTCCAAATTGTCAAAAATACTAAAATCATAAAAAAATAATAATAAATAAATAAACTAATATCAACCCTACGCTCAAGAAAATCAAAAGAAGTCCAAACGGCAAGCTCGACTGCGCTCAAACAGAACGCACCCAAGTTACCAAGAGACAAAACGGGTCAGTATACAGGTATACTGGTATGAGTACAAGATTTAACACCCACATGTCCACCAAGCACAAATAAAAATACATTTAATTCCTATTACAGGACAAGACAAGTAGTTTCATCCACACCGAGACGAAAGGGTAGTTTTCCGCGATATGTTGGCATTTAATTTCTTATTCGTACACAACGAAATATAAATTGAGTATAAAATAAATAAAATAAAAATAAAAATATGGTAGGTCAGCTCTGCATAAGAAGTTAGTAAGACCCATCATTCTGCAAAAAAAAAAAAAAAATTACTATAATTTAATCATAAGTAACTTGCTGAAGAAGTATAAAATTAAAGAACAAAAGCTGTACAGAATCAAATTTTCTAAAAAGTATCACGAACGAATTAAGTAGAAACTGAACAGGTTGAGAGAAAAACTTGATAGAAGAACCTAGATGGAATTCCATCGAAAAATCTGAAGTTGAAAACGAAAAGAAACTGCCCTAAGATGATTTTTTTCGGAAAAGTTTAAAACACGAAAAGTGTGCAGAATAATATTTTACTTCAATTTAAATGAAACTAATAAAAATGAGCTCGTTTCGTGAGTTAAAACAGTATTTAAAGTCTGCACTGCTAAACTGAATAAAAATTATTGTAACAAAGATCATCTGATTACAAGTTCTAATCGATCTTTCTACTAAAAAGTTAAAACACAAAAGTTATCTAGAATTACGTATACATGCCTTTGTCCAAATTTCTTAATTTATTGAGGTTGTTTACTATTTTTCAACATGTACAAATTAATACAATTCACACTATAACAATAAACTCATACTTAATTTTTTGTACCTTAACTCCACGATTTTGGCCCTTTACTTCCGACCTACACATATATCCCATGTGCCTCCCGTATACCTAACACTGCTCCGAAGCCAAACTTGCACGGGGATATCGTCTCGAGTTTGACCCACACTCCTCAGATGGTTAGCATATACGTACGCGCAAAAATCAAAGGACACGTCTACTCATAAGAACGAGGCAATAATATATATATATAATCTCTCATCTACTCATGAGAACAAACATAATAATACCAAGCCTAAGGCATTTAAATAAATCTCATAATCCTCACTTTTTTTTATACACTCTTTCTCACCAACACTCAAATAAAACAATAATCCATTGAGTCATGGTGGAGTATAAGAAATTTATCTATGGGTTCTAAATTTATTTTAATTTCATATAACCATGGGTGTGATTATAACCATAAAAACAAATACATATAAAAACCCCTAAACCTGACATACACAATTAATCAAAATAATTAAAATCAATCTATTATCTTCATGTAAATACAAAATCAAACTAACATCAAATAAATAAATAAAAACAACAAATTAAACATAAATAAAAGGAAGTGAGTTTTGTACTCACAATATGTTTTTGAAGATAAAAGAATTATTTGAAGAACTAATGAAGCCACTAAAATAAAACCTTAATCTTTTTTTTCCTTCTCCTTTTACTCCCGTCGTCCCTACCTCCCCTCTCTCTCTCTCTCTCATGGCTTGCTTTGTTTCTTATTAACTTCTAAACCTAATTGACTTCTTATATTATATTATATTATAAACCTAAGTCTAAATATATAATAACCTAATTTCCTATTATATTATATTATACAAATAAATCACAAATATAACATATATAAATATAAATATATCATATAAAATCTATATCAATAATTTTCTTTTTATATATATATAAATATAAATATTCAGATTAATTATATATAATTAATTAACACATTAAATTAATTAAATGTCACATTAAATTCTTATATAATTACGCAATTAATAAAGCCAAAAATAAAATCAAGTACTAATAAATAAATAAAGACTTACGAAAAATCAGGGTCGCTACACTATTCATCATGAGGGCTATCAAATGCCATTAACCAAGGGCATCAATTCTAGCCATTAGAGTTAGAGTTATAAAAGTTGAAAACCTCCCTTGCATTATATATAAAAATAAATATATATAATATTATTTGAATAATCCAACTAGATGGATCGCAAAACGGATACAGATGTTGGGTCACAACTTGACCTAAGTCCATTCTCAAACACATGCACAAGCTAAGTCCAACACAGAACACCCTAGCCCAAGTTCAAAACTAAGTCCAAGTCCAAGACCAAACCCAGAATATGCACAAGCACAAGCCTAAGCCTAGGTCCAGTCTAAATCAAGACTAAGTTCAAATCTAAACTCAACTTTTATTGATGTCCATGTTATGAGACAATTACCATTCACAATTCAGTAGTTTCGGCTCATTATTTTTATATTGTAATATCCTAATTTAAGATAATACAACCCCACTCGAACTCACCTCAACCAACGGTTGGGTCCACTTTAATTTCAATTAAAGTTGCCAAAAATTTGTTATTTTTTAATAATCCCTTACATGAATAAAATTGGCCGAATAAACAAAGAACGAGAGACAACAAAGACTTAACGAGAGAGCACCATAGAAAATCCTTGCATCGTGTCACAACCCAAACTCGCCCCTATAAGTTTGGCGTCGTAACCGGCCAATAATCCGAGATTACCAAATGTTTTCCTGTACAATAAAAAATAATCGGGGCTAGCAAAAACAATATACAAAAATACCAACGGTCCAATGAGCTATGCATCTATATGAACAAACATGTACACATATAAACATTAATTTACCCACATAACAATACATTATAACATAATATCTTATACAAAACGCATGCACATGCCGAAAGTGTACATTATGATCAAAAGCCTGACAACAGCTTTCCAGGCCTAGCCCCAACTCAGAGGCACTCAAAACAACTCAGTAGGCTTCAAAACAATGGCTCGGCTAAAGACCTCTTCTAGACTTGTCCCCTTGAATGCTCACCTATATAGATATATAAAAATAGTGAGTTAAAACTCAGTGAATAACATTAAAGTAAAAAGGTTAGTGAACGAATTTCAAATATAACATATTCGTAAAACAAATCATGACACGGTCATATCAGTCTCATATCAGAACATAACATAATGATGCATCCCACAGAACATATCACATATCGTCTTTCGACTAGAGTAATCGGTTCCGGATACCGATTAAACACATATCACACTACAAGAAATTGCATTTTTGGCAACTACTTTTGGCGACGACGTCAATTTTTCATAGCCAAAAGTATATTTTTGGCGACACAGTGATGAATTTCGTTGGTATAAGTAAACTTTTACTGACGCAATTTACTATCGTTGCTAAAAAAACATAACATTCTTTAAGCGCCAAAATTATTTGTTGGCGCCAAAATTTCAAAAGTTTTAGCTACGAGACTTATTTTTTACCAACGCAATGAGCGTTGCTATTAGTGTGCTTACTTTTGGCGACGACAAGTTGGCGTGGGCAAAGAATTAAACATTTAGCGACGATAACACTATTCGTCGGTAAAAGTTTTACTAGTGAAACAGGTGACTTATTAATTTGTGTTTTTATTATAACTTTTGAAAGAGTTTTAAATATTATAGTTATTGAATTGTAAAATTAAAGTGATCATTGAATTAGATCACAAAATAAACCCATCAAGGCCAAACATACTCTTAAGTTGAGATGGCTAATTTGACTTAATTTAAACTTTTCTACAGAATGTGGTTAGATTATCAATTTCAATATATTTGGTTTTATTTTCAGATTCTTTTCATTGTGGTTTGATGTTTGGTTTTATTTTCATAAATCAGTTTAATTTTTTTTTCCTAAAAAACTATATAAAAAAAAAATTTGGGTGAAAAAATAAAAAATATCCTTATTATTTTTATATAATTTTATCTTTTAGGTCATACACTACAATAAAATTGATTTTTTACCAAACCACATGGACGACCTACAAGACACTGATAGTGGCCCCGTTTGGTAGAGTTATGGAAAAGTGATTATAGATTATAGCTTAACAGATTATGACTTATAGCTATGAACATAAGCTATTAACCTGTTTGGTATAGCTGTGAGATTATGGATTTAAGCAGCAGAGTAGTGTTTGGTTAATAAGCTGTAAAATAGCTTTTTACTGTATAATTATCCTTTTTGTCCTTATATGATATAAAAATGATTATTTTGTCATTTTTTTCAGTTTTAATTTTTAAAAAAATATTTCATTAATAAAAGTTAATATAATTAGTATCAATTAATATAAAAATTGATACATTTGCTAAAAATGTAATGGAAGTATTATTATCACAATTGTTTTCCATTATAAATTAATTAGTATCAATTAATTGCTTAATTAGTATCAATTAATACTAAAATTATTAATTATTATCAATTAATATTAATATTTAATTTTTATTAGTGTCAATTAATATTAATAATCAACAATTGTTATTAATTAGTATCAATTAATAATTAATTCATTACAAAAGTATACAAGATTAATTTATTAATAATTAATACCAATTAATATTGATTTCTTTCTTTTTCTTCAGAAATATACAATTTTTTATTTTTTAATTAATATAAAAATATACAATATGAATTTATTAATAATTAATACCAATTAATATTTATTTTTCAATTAATATTGATTTTTTTTCTTTTTCTTCAGAAATATACAATTTTTTATTTTTTAATTAATATTAATATTAATTAATATTAATATTTGGGTATTGACGAGGGCATTTAAGTAATTTTAGCCCCCCACACCAGCTACGTGCTTAAGTAAAAAATTTAAGCACCCCATGACCAGCTTTTGAGATAAGCTGAGAAATAGCTTGATTTAAATTATAAGCTGATTAACTTAAGCTACACCAAACACAATATTTTAGCTTAAATTAAGCTAAAAGCTGAAATAAGCAGCTTATAAGCTCTACCAAACAGGTCTAGTGGGTTCTCATCATAAGTAACATAGAAGAAACAGAGGGAGAAGAAAGACAGTGAATTGGTTGGAAGGGGAAAGGGTTCTTCAAACCCTTGTTCTTCAAAGTTCTACTATCAATTGAATCGGTGGAGATTAAGAGGCAAACACGGTAGTCCCGAAGCCCTTTGGACGTTCTTCAAAGCCATACGCTTGTAGACACCCCATTTTTGACCAACCTCAAGACTCAGACGTCACCGATTGAGCGCTCGGTGATGTTGCATATTGTGCTCGTTCAGAAGTCTCAGAGTCGCGGCTGTGAGCCTTGCCTCCGGACTTCCGAACCCTCTTCTGTACCTTGTCTCGGTTTGCGAACCAGACTCGGTTTTCTCTGTTTCTTTTCCTGAAGGGAGGGAGAGGTCCTGTAGACCATCTCTCAGTGGCCGTGGGCTACATTTCGTGGCCGTAGGCCATTTTGCCCATTTCGGAGCCCGATTCTCGATTTTCGGAGCCGTCAGGCCGTGTGCCTCGGTTCGGGACCGTCTAACCATCTCCGACCGCTCCGGTTTTTGGCATGCATCTCATTTACTCCCTTTTTAGGGACACTGAGGTCTAAGAGACCCACTTCGTGGTCGAATGCCACTTTCGGTGCTTAACAGCTTATTTTCGGGACCGTAAACTGCGTGTTTTGGTCCCCGAGCATTCGTTTTGCATCGGTTTTCGTTCATTTTTGGCAGGTACCTCTGTTTTGTCACCAGGAAGGTCACTGAAGGGTGGGAGGCCAGCAATTATCTCAGCAATCAGTTATGCTCCTCCGGCGCCCTCCAACGCCCGTTTTTCTCACTTCCGAGCTAATGTTGACTACCCTATGAGCATTTTCTTCAAGCCCAAACCACATATTTGTATTGTACACACATGGGAGGACCCTAATATCACATGGCCGGCCATTAATTCCATCTTCCACTTTTGAACCCCTCCTTAAAGTGGCCTATTCTCTCTCCTGTTTTAGAGTTGCCAATTTTGAACCACAGGGTTGTGTTGAGGAGACCTGGGAGGACACCAATATCTAGTGGCCGGCCAGAAATTATTTTGGACCATTTTGTCCCTTGGCCGGCCGGCCATAGGGGGTGGCCGGCCGGCCACCTGCAACAAAAATACCTGGTCGGCCTACTTCCTCAGTGTGAGTACATTACAGCTGTATATCTGTTTTCCCCCAAAAATATCTGTATCCGGGGAAACTTTTGGAGGGAAACTTGGAGTCATTTTCCCTCCCCCTTTTACCCACCTTTTCTCCCTCTCTCTTGCCTATATAGCTGGCCTCCCAGCTCTAGGAAAAGGGTTGGAAATTTGCTCTCAAGCTCTTGCATCATATCTATCTCCATTTCTCGCATTCTCTCAAGTTCCAACCCCATTTCCTTCGCCACTACCTAGCACCACCACCACTACTCCATTCCAGCAGCAAGGAGAGGTTTTTCAGAGGCTTAGAGGCATCATTCCTTGGTCCAAAAGGCAGCAAAGAAGTGGGCTTCAAGGGTAAGACCATTTTCCCTCTTTTGTAGCTCATTTTTGCAACAATTTCTTAGCCATTTTTCTTACTGTTTTGGGCTCCGACCCTAACTGAAAGGGTCATTTTTTTGAGCCATTCTTCATGTTTTTTTAAGGGTTCAACACTGTTTGAGACCCCCATTTGGTACTTGCTTCAATACCCTCTTGTATGCCATTATTTTGCATGGTATTTCTAGCCTATGCGTAGTCTGTTTTTGAGCATGATATAAACTGTGAGTGGGCTTATTTTGAGCCCCTATACAACATTGTAGAAGGGCTCAACACTGTTGGGGACCTCCATGCTGTACTTACCATTATACCCCTCTTTGGCCCCCATTTTTGCATGCTTTGTTGGCTTGTCTTGCTTCTGTTTTTAGGCCATCATCAGAACTGAAAATGGCCATATTTTGACCTTCTTGGCATATATCATTAAGGGTCTTTGGCTGTTTGGTGAATGCTTTGTATACCTCATGTTATAGCCTCTTGTTGGCCTTAATTTTGCATTGCATTTTGAGCATGTTTGCATACTGATTTGAGGTTTTTCATCTACTGTAAATGTTCATATTTTTAGTCCCTCTTCAGTGTTTTAGAAGAGTATTTTTTCATTTGGCCTTTGCATCTATCACTTGCCTCATTGCCTCCCTTGCGGAGCCATTTTTGTATGCCATCTTAGCCCTACTTGTGATTCCTGTTTGGCCTTGTTTTGTACTGTAAAAATGTGAGTTTTGGGGCTGCCTTGCTTCTTCCTTTTCATGTCATGTATCAATTATGCATGTATGGTATAGCGGTAGGCCATTTTATGCATTGAAATCCATGTTTCGGGATCATTTCATACATCGGGTATTATTTCGCCTCATTTCGGGGCTGTTTTGCCCCTCATTTTGCCACTGATTTTTTCATGTTTGCATATCATATTCCATGTCTTTGCTATGTCTCATTAGAGTGGCATTTCGGTGCCTGAGGGTCTGTTCTCGGTTTGCGTGCCCGCGTGCACGCATTTCGAGGTGTCTTGTTTTCATCTGATGGCCTCCTATGTGAGTGTGGCTGAGGCTCTCTCATGTTGGTGTAAGCCCATTATTGCATTGCGTATGCCATTTCACCCATAGCATTGTGTATGCCCGATTGTATATTACCTCGTATAGCGTGTATGCCATTCCATAACATTGTGTATGTTAGGGTTGCATATTAGCTACATTTCATGCATATCATGCATGTCACATCGTGTTCCGGATAGGAGTTAGCCTGGGCACGGGAAACGAGGCACGTTTCGTACCCCGAGCGACGGAACGGGTCTCAATTCCCAAGTCACCGACGTTCCGGATTATCCATGATGGAGTTAGGTTTTGTTGTAGGATTCATATGCATTCATCCTATATTGAGTTGTGCAATTCGACTCTTCGGCCATCATGCATCGAGATGCGTGATTGGTGGCCCGAGGATCGAGGCATGCACATATTTGTGAAATACATTGCTATGCCCCTTTCCTGCTCTCTGTTGCAGCAAAATGAAGAATCAGCAACTTTTCGGGACTTGGCACGCATTTCAAGAATCATTGCAAAACAGAGGCTAATTGGGGCATCGTCATGGGTTTCCGCGCAAAGCAGCCCAAACATGCATCATTCCATCATTCGGAGCAGAATCAAGGCAGTCCCTGGCTTGCATGCCAGTTTTATTATTTTCTTAGTTAATTTGTAAATTAATTAGGAATTTGTACATTATTTGGACTGTATTATTTGGACTGTATTATTCTTTCATTTGGGACTGTATTATTTATTTGGACCCTCTGCGCGAGGACATAATTGTAATAAGTGTGGGTGAGTGTGATGTATGTCTTCCAACCCCACGTCTTTCTTCCCTTTTATTTACTTGCTTATGATGGTTAGATTAGGGCATATTTCAATTAGCATACAGTATGACAGCATGTTTGCATCATTCATCTGTTTTGCACGCACCGGGCTCGGCGCATCATACAAACTGCATTTGTATTTCAATTCCAAATTGAATACGTGTTAGTTGTAGCATTCCATATGTCATGTTTAGAATAGCCGAGCCTGCTATAGTTGCATTCTGCATGTGTTGCATTAGGCATCTCTGTATAGTTAGGATCATGCATGATTTCTAATGAGTTTCTTTTTTGGCTTGGAGTACTCGGTGAGTTTTATGCTTTAGCATCCTTGCATGCGTGTGAGTGACTGCCATGATAGCATGCTTACCATGAGGCTAAACTGCTTATGTGATATACCTGCCTTGAATGCCTGTGGGTGAAGGTTGGGTTATTTGGATTGGAACAATTCATCAAATGTTTGTTTTAAAGCCCACTAGATAGTGGCAAAATCATGTTTTCTTAAGCCCACCCGAGGGTGGCAAATCCACGTCTTAGCCTACTTGCGGGTAGCACCATCAAACCATTTTCAAACAAACAAACATGAAATGTTTTGTTCCAATTCAGGCGACTCAGTCTATACTTGTATGCTGTGCACATCACATAGTAACCTAGGCTAATAACCGGAAGAACACAAGGTTTTCAAAAACAGATATCATGGTTAGTAGAGGCCGGTCTTTGACCGGGCGAGCGGGGGTGCTCACGAAGTGACCTTCCCCAATCGTACCCAAGTTCCCGAGCCGAGGCAACTTTGGTGATGACGGACACGTGGCCTTTGGCACCGAGTCAGGGTTTCCTAAATTTCCCATTAAAAAAACATTTAGGTGGCGACTCTGTATCTGGTAAAGCAGTCCATGTTTGACACTTCTTTTCAAAAAAAATCTGTTTTCAAAATCGATTTGCCGGATTTGGACTCTTTGGTTCAAGATTAAGAACCGTGACATTTGAGTCCTTGAACTGTAGCGACCCCAATATGAACGGAACGGGACTTAACCCTCCCGGGGCGTTCGGGGACGTCTACAACGCTGTGTCGACCTACACAAAACAGAGAGAGGATCTTGCTGTGAGAGGCAAATGGTACTTTCATCTTTTCGGCGGCAAGACTAATTCGACGGTAAGGCACTCATCTCATCTCTTCTCTCTTCTCTTCCTTGTTCCTAAAACCCTTGTTTCGGCTCTCTCTCGCTCTCGCTCTCGCTCTCGGTGTAGTTGGCGGTGTGATTGGAGTGGCTGTGGGTAATTTCACTCTACCTAAAACCCTAATCCTAAAAAGAAAGAGAAAAGAATTTGAAGAACAATCAGAAAATCTGAAGGTATTCCTCTCTCAATTGATTATTTTTGAAACCCTCCCTCTCCTGAAACCCAATTTTCTCTCTCTGAAATCGTCTCTCTTGTAAAATCTTGTGTAGGGTTCTCTCAGAATTCTGATTCTAATCTTTCTTGGCTCTTACAGATTTGGTATTTTTACATGTGAAATGAGGCTTGCTAAAATTTTATTTTATTTTGTTTTTTCATATATTTCAGTTGACAAGTAATGAAATAATCGATGAATATTCTCAGGCATTGGGCTTTTTACATTGATTAGTGTAGTATTTTGGAGCCATACTTTTGCTTCTAGGGTGTAAAAAATGTCATATTGTTTTGGCATTAGATTTATAGATCTAATTATGTTCTTTGAATTTTGATGATGTTTGTAAAAATGCATTAAATTGTTAGCAATTTAAACAAAAGTATTTTGGAACTATATTTTCATTGTGAAAACTCGTGATTGATTTAATTCATTCGCGCCGCTGTTTGTTTTCAATGAAAATAGTAACAGAAACAGAAAACCAAAATTTGAAATTTTTTTCAGTCTTCGTCCTGTCATGATAATGCAATTATTTTGGTTGAATTAAGGTGAAAGCTATATTCTTGTATTACATTTTCGTTTCGTTACAAATGTATTGTTGTTAATTTTTTTCTTGTTGCTGCGAACTTGAATGAATTTGAATTCAATTCTAAATGGCAACACTGAATTTTGTTCTGTTTTGTGATCTGTGTTAATTGAGAAAAATTAAACATATCTGAAAAATGTTACACAACACTCTGATTGTGGATTTTTGAGCTTTCCCATTAGGTTGAAGTTATGCTGGTTGATTATGTGTGTTCTCTCTTACTTTCTGTCATGGAATTCAATGTGCCATCTGTACTTTGGGAATGGTAGTTGCTCTTGGTCGTCTTTAGCATGCAAATGGAGTTAAACTCTTTGTTCTTGATGCTCATTATCTCATATAATTTTTGGATTTCATTGGAACCTATCATATCGTATAAAACGTAGTTACAATTCCCGTAAAAGTATAAAACTTGGTTCCAAAATGGTATCTTTATGCCAGGTAGAATTGCAGTGGCAATAATTGTGAGAGGGGTTGAAGGTTTCATATCTCGTTGACTGTTGTGGTTATCTTAGTGTTTGTAAATGAATATTGATTTAGCAAATAGGATCTATATATATTTATAAATCAAAACAAACAAATAACAAACGATTTTACTATTAAAAAAAAAAAAATTGGAAGGGGAAGCAACAAATTAGTTTTTATTTTGAGGCTTGTTTTCATTATGTTGCATTGTTCTTGTTGAATGTTTGCTTTTGTGTTGTTTTTTTTAATTTTGTCTATGAATATGTGTCCTATTATTCACGTCAAAAGAATTCAGACCTTATTTATCACACAAAAATGAACATTAGTGTTTTTATCATAATATTCAGATGTACTAAATTTCAAAAATGAATATTAGAGTCTTTTTGTGTTCCTATGAATTTTGATGGGTCTACAAGAAGCTTCAACAACTCGAAGGACCATAAGCATTCTAAGAGCTCCTCTGAGAAGCTCGTCAAGAGCACTTCCTCTGGTAAGAAACATACAATACCCATTTTGATTCTTGGTCCCTAGTATGCAATACTCATTGAGTTTTCATCTGGGTAACTGATAAATTTTGATATAGGGACTCGGGAGGATATGATTTTTTTTTTACCAGTTATTACCAGTACAGGTAGATTTATCTTTTATTTTTATTTTTTCTGGTGGAGTGGCTTTAATTTGTTGTTTCACTAGGTCTATTCATTAAGCAACAAATTGGGATTTGATTTATAGTAAGAATAGAGGTATTGGCCAGTTTTTGCAAATGTAAGGTCCAATATGGATGTCAGTAATGGCTTTGGTAATAGGATGGACAAGGACGTGTCTCAGATTTGTGCAGAGGTTTTACATACAAGCAGTTCATCTCCCCAAGAGCTTGGACATTCATTTAGAAATAATGTGAGTGAAGATTCACCAATAACTTCTGACCTGTTACGAGATGATTCTCTTCAGGAGACCATATCTCTAGGTCTTGGATTTCTTGTTGCAGACAGGGAACGAGGCCAGGGAGGTGGAAGTGTACTTCAAGCTAATGTGGTGAGTATATCTTCCAACATTTTGTCTAATAGTTCCACTAAAATAAGTAATCGTGAAGCAAGACAGAATAGTAGAGACTATTCTAGGATGCTTTTTCAAGATGCAGTTCTAGAAGGCTTATTTTTTTATATATTTTTTTTTGAAAATTAGTTCTAGAAGGCTTATTGATTCCCAAACATTTGTTTTCTCGACTGATGATGATAATAATGATGGCCTACGATCTCATGACAGATGGTTCCTTGGTTTTAGTGGTGATTTCTTTGATGATGAGGTTGGTGGTGATTCTGGGTACACAAAAAGTAGAACTCACAGCATGAATGAACAACGTTGACATTCAACATCTGAGCTAGGCTTTTAAGTACTCTCTTCTGACTAATACCCCCATCCATTTTGAACTGATTTTGTATTCTTTTGGCTAATGCATATCTTTTTTTGATGCATTGAGAGTAGCTTCACTCGCTATCATTCATGTTCAGTTATTTTATGGTACAGTTTGATATGTCAATTGTTTCATCTATATTACCCCTTTGGTACTAACTTAAGTTCATATGGATGCTGAGCATTGGCATTGGTTAGTTCATTTTATATGGGTGTTACACATTGTGGCAATCCTTTATTTTGGTTTTGTTTTGTTTTGTCCAGCATGATATATATATATATATATATTTAGAAGAAACCTGAAGACATTTTTTTATCTATGCTATTTCAGGGAAAAGTCTGGGCTTTCAGATATCCTGAAATCCAAGCATGAGGAAAATGAAGCCTACATATCTGAAATAGAGGTTAGGTTCATGCTCTGTTATATGGGAGAGCATTTTGTCTTCAATGTGTTTGTGAAGTAGGCCTGAGGTTATTGGTATTGGTTCTCTTCATGTAATTTTAAATAAGGCCTGAGATTATCAGTTGTTTCTCTTCAGACTATTCGCTACAACAAATTAAGGTTTTAAAGACAAATTTTTAGGGACAAAAATAATTTGTTTGTAAAAATTATACTTTTAAGGACAAAATGAAAGAATTTAAAAAAAAATATATTTAATCATGTTATTACATTTTCTAGACAAATTTAATTGGTTGTTATGATCTGTAATATTTAAGTATGTTATGATCTGTAATATTTTGTTTGGTGGAAAGCTTTTGGCATTGATGTCCTCTTTTGTATTTCAGGATCTGCCATAGGATTGAAATTGGACAGCCTGCTTAAGTTGTTTGATGCTCGTGCAAGGAACAATAAAATGACATTGATGCATTAGCAACCTCAGGAGCTTGATTTATGCCCAGGAGTAGGCATACAATGTTTTCTGTAAAAGAGAACAATTTAGAAATATGCTTGAAAGGAAAAATGCTGACTCTTCTTTTTGTAAAGGAATTGTTGGATCTTCATAGATGTACATAATTCTAGTTTCATGACAAAACTAGTGTATGTTTGTTGGCAGTGATGTTGAGATATAAAATAAAGGGGATTTGCCAATACTGAAATTTTAATCTTAGTGGAAAATTCAGCAGTAAATTTGGTTTGATTTTCTTTTGTTAAAATCTGCAAGTTCTTGCTTAGTTAAGTATACCGACACATTTATCTTGTAGGGAAGAAGTGCAGATTCATTGTCTTAGTATTTTGGGGATCCAGCTAGGTGCCCTTTTGAATAAGGTTTGGTTTTATTTTCCACATTTACGTACTTAATTTTCAGTTGCTGTCAAGTACGGAAGTTCACTACATTTCTTTTCTATTTGATCTGCCACATTGATTATGTTAGAGATGTATCTGTATGTAGGTTAGACTAGATGATGGAAGTGAAAATGCTTACATTTCAAGGTAGCCCTCAACATGATCCTGCTCACATTATAGTAACATAATGTAAATAACAAAAGGATTTTTAAAGTGACCATAGTGTATAGCAGAACAGCCACTAGTAGACATAGAAGAGAGTTAGAAGAGAGGAAGTATTACCAGCCTCAATAAATCTCCATGTTTTTTGTCCTCTACTTCAATGGCTCTGTCCAGTATACCTCCAATCGTGTGACTGGTAATGCAGAAATAGCAGATTATATCATTTAGTATGTCTAAAACTGTACTTTATGATTGTTAATCTACAAGGACAATACAGTAAGATATTAATTTCCAAATGTGTGATGTATATTCATGGGATTTGAAGAGACAGTGTTCAGTGAATAAAGTAAGGTTACAGTATATTCTTAGTTTGGTACTCTTTACACTTGTTGGATTAGCATAAAAACACAAATTTGGCACCTCGATTTACAAACTTTAGCTTTATAGCATCATCATCATTGTACGGGAAAGAAATACACCTTCTCGTATAATCCTGTTGACCAAGTCTGTGCTCCTCCGTACGACGTCGTTCAAACTACCTGAAAATACACACGTGAGCTAGCCGGCGGGTGTGTGCCGGAAACCTCTCCGATGCCTAAGTCAGTAAGTTTGACAAATAGACAAAAGCTCTACGAATTCAGGGAGCAAAGTTGCATTACCTTTCCAAAGGTGATTGGTGAGCTTTTATAGGTTTCGTGTGGCACAATCCCAGTAGGACTCTTACTCCTCCATGTAGAGTCGTTCTAGGATTCATACTCCTGGAAGATAATGCTTATCCTCCACAACCCCCTCACTGCTTAAACCGAGTGAGATGATTTTACCATGGCCGAACTGCCTTACGACCGAAGTAACATTGCCGTGTGAGACTAACCGGAGTGACCATCCTACTTGCTAGTTCGGCTCTGCGTTACTGTCTTCTACCTCGGCTTCCCATACTACGGCCGAGCTATCCATAGAAGATACTTACCGAACTAACTCAGGGCAGTCAGGAAGATGGCTTCTCTTACTTCGGCTAGAAGACCCAACCGGGCTAACCGCAGCGCTGTTCCTGAACCGATATAGCAACATTCTTCCTTGATCGGGCTAATTGTGACCGAGATAACACACTTCCACGACCGGACTACTTGAACGAGGTCTTTTCTACTCTTCTTTTCGTACTTCGGCCCACACTGGCCCATTACTTAGCTCGGCCCAATTTACATGTATAAATTACCCTCTCAATTGCCCCTTAATTCCATCTGCGTAGTATGATGGGGATTACCTGTCCATCAGTCGAGCTAGAGTTTTAACCCCCAGCCGAGCTAAAAACATCCATTAGCCATTACAGCCGAGCTAAAACCCTTTTTAGCCGAGCTATGTACGTCCGGTCGAAACGTCTCTTCAATTGTAGCAACTGAAACGCTTCCCTTTCCAGTGACACGTGGCAGCTTCTGATTGGACCTCCACAGCTGTACAGCCGCCCTCGTACTCCGAAAAAATTGAATAGTTCCCGCCTTTTCCCTTTTCTACCTATACAAAACAATCCCTTTCTATTTTGGATCATACACTGCTACTATTCACTCCCTGCTCTCTCTCTTCTTCAGTTCTTTGCTGTTCTCGCACCTCTGAAGCTCGTGCCCTTGCTACCGTTTGCTTCCATCTCGTTCTTCTTCTTCTTAACCAGGTAAGCATCGTGACTCTGTGTCTCTTTTCATTCAATCTGTTGTAGTTTGTTTCGTATGTTTTTGCAAAACATTTTGTTGCCACTTTTTCCCACGTGTTCTTGTACTTTCTGAAAAAAACTCTGTAGAACCTTAAGAATCTTCAAGTAATAGCTAGTAGAATGCGTATTTGATCCAAAAAACACATCCAACCGAACTAGGAAACTGTTTTTGCTATATAAAGACTTAGGTAGACTGGAACCGAACTAGCACTTGTGCACATCACAGTAGTTTCAATAGGCCACCAACTGATTCATATTAGCCGAAATAAAAACGCACCGAACTAGAAAATTTTGGCCCCCGACCGAGCTAAGCCTTGGGGGCTAAGGCAGCTTTCTCAGTTCCTAAACCGAACTCAGAAAGCTGCCCCTTAATGCTTAACCGAAGTAACAAAAACCATAGGCAGAACCGAGATAACCAAACATCTTGCCAAACCGAGATAACAAGCACCTTGGTTACAACCGAGGTAGATCCTGTAGTACACTGCGTAGCCGAAGTAGGACTTGTCTTTTTTGCTTTGTTTTTTGTAGCACGGTCCACGATCTGTGCTTAACACCTTGTTTTTCCACTTTGCAGACTTAGGTTGCCAGGCACTTCCCTGCGCTCAGCCGAGCTACTGAGCACACTTTTTCGACCGAGATAATTTGTTCTTAACTTATACAATAAATGGGGAAATATAGGTTCCTAGTAGAAACCCCAGGAGGCCTAGCCGAATTCAGAAAAGATTACAACATTCCAGCCGATGTAAACCTTACCCTAGCCGAACAGGATGTTGACCCATGGGACAATGAAGGCTTTGTCCCTTTTACCCTTCAATCAATAATAGAAACCGGACTTAGATTCCCAGTCCAACCTCTAATGTGCGAATTCCTAAGGCAAACCAGACTGTGCCCAACCCAACTATCCACCAATACATATCGCATAATAATGGGAATAGCCGCACTGAACCACCAAACCGGTCTTAACCTCGGTTTAGCCGAAATACTCCATCAATACTCCATAGGATCCAAAAATGATGGCTGGTGTTATTATTTAAGAAAACGCCGTGGCCGAGAGAAAATAATAAAACACACACCGGACAAAGACTTGAACAACGATGATTTTTTTTGGGTCTCTGGGAATTTTGAAGACCATCAAGCCCAGATTCCTGGCCGAAGAATAAACTGGAAAAAAGAAGAACCCGGTATACATACTTTGGTTGTATTTCACTTTTTCTTTATTTCGGCTTTTTCCTCTGAACCGGACTAACAGTTTGTCTTCTTTTGCAGATAAAGCCCATCTCCTTTCAAATTACGGCTACCCCAACCTCGGTCTTCTGCGCGCCGCATTACGAGTTAAGGAGAGAAGCTAGGCAAAACTTCTGAATTTCGAGCCAACCTACCGATACAGCGGTCGCCGTAAAGCGAAGGTGACCGACTTTCTTGTTGAAGAGGCACCAGAACCGGACCCATCTTTGCCCCAGATCATCCTTGTGCCACTTACTGCTGAACAAGAAATGGCAAAGAAGACCAGGCTAAAGGCCCTTCTGACCGCAACAACTCCAACCGACGTGCGACCAACCGGCCAAGCCACTGAAACCGTGGTGGCCCTTCCATCCCAGCAGCCATCCACTTCTCGCCGAAACAAGCGTGCCCAGACTAGCCAAACCGGGCCACAACATGTTGATGAGGACGAGAGGATTCCACCACCAAGTCCTCCCCCAAGCCTTCAACAAATCCCTCAGCCGGAGCAGTCCGACCGAACTGCCTCCTCCTCCAAATGGGCTCCTACCCTCTCCTTCGACAACCGAGATATCACTGCTTCAGATTTTGTGGTTGCGGAGAAGGACCACTTGTTGGCTTTCAACCTGGCCAAAAGTGTGTGCCTTCCCAAGGATATGGAGCACCATTACAAACAGCTTAACACCGAGCTGAAGTCAATCCGGTCTTCTACGAAGTCCTTGATCCTGGTAAACAGCTTTCATCTTTTTATGCAAATTTTTTCCAACTTTGAGTCCGGCTAACGTTACTTCTCCTTTGCAGGCTATCCAGAAAAACCAAGTCACTCATAGGAGGGTCATGGAACTTCGGCGCAATACAAGGGAGGCAATGGCGGAGGCCAAAGCAAAGTCGGCCGAGCTAGAGGATGCCAAAAAATAGCTGGCCGAGCTTCGTGCTGAGAACGGTCGGCTGACTGAAGTGGTTAATTCGGCCGAGGCCGAGAGAACAGAAAGATCGCCATTGAGACAAAGGACAGGTACCTGCGTCACTTGGCCTCGATTGAGAAGAAAAAAGATGCCGAAATAAACCAATTGAAGGGGGAGATGAAGAAGGCCGAGAAGCGGGGCTTTAAGGAGGCCGAAGCAGCATACACCCTGCAATGTGACGCAGCCAAAGATCTTTTTTTCAAATGTGACTGGAGGAGTGCGGTGGAGAAGCTCGGTTGTACGCCCGACACCGAGGTCTACAACACTCCACCGTACTCCATTCCAGCCTCGCTTTCGCAATACGCTGCCGATCTCCAAAGGCAGTTTCTTGAGGGGTCCGGTGATGAAGATGATGATGATGATGACTCTGAAGAAGATGAGCCAACTCTCACCCCGATCGTCAATGAACAACAAAATAATCAGTCAGCTCGGTTGAAGCAAGTCATTGAAGACCCGACTCACGAGTTGCAGCCAAATGATACCGAAGTTCAGGCTGACACCGAGCTCCCTCCTGACACCGTGCTCCCATCGGCAACAGTGCTCCCATCTGATACCGGTCTTCAGGCAGATGCCGATGTAGAATTTGATGCCGAACTTGATGAACTTTTTCGCTGATTGTCTTTTTTCTTTCTTATTTTGAATTTGAACTTTGTAACCGGGCTGCGGCCCCCTAATTGTATTTGTTTTGCACTTTAATGAAATGATCTTCAACTCTTATTTCGGTTTTGTTTGAGTATGCTTGCATTTGCAATGATTTTTTTTCATGTACTCATTTGCTCAACCGTGATCTCGGTTTTAGCTATCTAACTTACTAGCCAACCACTCTTCAACCGATATGGCTACTTCGGTTGGAGAGTATTCAGTGTTGGTTTAACCCAGCCAACTGTTCTTCAGCCGATATAACTACTTCGGCTGAAGAGTACAAAGAGTTGGTTTAATCCAGCCAACCACTCTTCAGCCATACCCATACTTCGGCTGAAGAGTACAAAGAGTTGGTTTAATCCAGCCAACCACTCTTGAGCCATACCCATACTTCGGCTGAAGAGTACAAAGAGTTGGTTTAATCCAGCCAACCACTCTTCAGCCATACCCATACTTCGGCTGAAGAGTACAAAGAGTTAGTTTAATCCGGCCAACCGCTCTTCAGCCATACCCATACTTCGGCTGAAGAGTACAAAGAGTTGGTTTAATCCAGCCAACCACTCTTCAGCCATACCCATACTTCGGCTGAAGAGTACAAAGAGTTGGTTTAATCCTGCCAACCACTCTTCAGCCATACCCATACTTCGGCTGAAGAGTACAAAGAGTTTGTTTAATCCAGCCAACCACTCTTCAGCCATACCCATACTTCGGCTGAAGAGTACAAAGAGTTGGTTTAATCCAGCCAACCGCTCTTCAGCCATACCTATACTTCGGCTGGAGAGTACAAAGAGTTGGTTTAATCCGGCCAACCACTCTTCAGCCATACCCATACTTCGGCTGAAGAGTACAAAGGGTTGGTTTAATCCAGCCAACCTCTAAGTTGGTTTTTCCAGCCAACTTAGAATAAAGTGTTTGGTTATACCGACCAAACGTCCTGCAGCCTGGATCCTGATCCTGGCTTAGGAAGGGTCATAGTTGGTTATTCCGGCCAACTATGTTTACAATGCTATTATCTTACTAAAGCTACGGTCTACTAAAAATAATTATACTGAAAAAGAATCGATTTGTTTTATTGAGAAAGTAAAAAATTACACATACTTAAAAGGGAAAAAGCTAAAAATAAAACAACTTGAGATTTGCTGTGTTCCATGGCCTGGGAATTGCCTTGCCGTCC